>JAEQBH010007905.1:0-91219 GCA_016808115.1 Tetrastigma voinierianum | reverse complement strand
CAGAAGCAAACTAAATATGCTCTTACGATCCTCTTACGAACAAATATGCTTTCTGACTCTAAAAACTGTTCTGCTCTCCTATGAGTTTAAATTTAATAAACTTGCGGGATGATAGCTCACCTTTCTCTCAGCCTTCCTTATAATTTTCTGATTCTCTTTGTCTCCAATCATTATGACTGTTTCCTTTCTTTGTGAACAAACTGCTTGATTTTGCATGCCTACTCTGACACAACTGGGTAACTGCAAAAAGGAATTCTTCTTATATAAAGGGACTCTTGATTATGGCATTTCTATTTGTCGACCTCGGTCTTTAGTTTGGAAGGCACCTGATCTTGATTGGGCAACAAACGTGATCGAAAATCAGGTGGACTTTGTGTCTTCTTAGGATAAATCTCATTACACGGAGTTGAAAGAAGCAAAATGCGGTGGCTATTCAGTAGAGTCTGAATATAGAGCCCTTCTTTTAATCTTTGTGACCATTGGTCTGAGAATCTACTTATAGAGCTTGAATTTCCCCTTCGGCCACACACTCTGGTGTTGTGGTGTGATAATGTTGGATAGAAGCACTTGCTACAAATCCAGTACATCGTATCCCCGAAAGAAGCATATTGAGTTAGATAATTGTTTGTCGAATATACGAGTAAAGCGAGCGCAAATTGGAGGTCCGTATATGTATGATCATCCAACCCCGGTGATTTGTTTTACTAAGCCACTTCCCTTTGAATGATTTTTCCTATTTATGTCACACCAAAGTTTTCTCTTAGGATCTCCTCGATCGAAACGAGGGGGTATAAATGCGAATGTGATGCGATAAGGTCGATGACTATACCTCAGCATCACATATTATCTTCTCCAAAACTAACTAAGGAAGATCCTTATTACACACGAGAAGCATGTTATACCTCCTGCTAACTAACAACATTGCGTGAAGACTTATGAAAACAAGTTCTTATTCTTCTCTTATAGAGCGATCCTCTTGCTTGTATATATGAAGTTCCTTTCCTCTTACGTAATTTGAACTCTACGTAGCTATATTTCTTCTGGCAATGATAAAATAGTCTTTCAGTTCTGTATGTTCTTACATCACTCGAACTTAGGGAATACGTAAATATTAAATGGCTAATATCTGGACTCATAGGGTTTTGGACAACAGCCGATTCTGATCTTCATCACCCCATGATTTTGCATTCATGCTTGCATGGGCTAGGAAAACTTCACTCAAGTACATCAATAACATTTAGTGACACGATTTACTTATGTGTATAAATTCCTTTACGTTCGATCGAGTAAGCGCATGTCGAACTTGTTAATCAATCGGTTTAAAACTTCCATTACGATTATATATCAATGCGATGCCCAGTTTACACTTTACATGGCATCTAATCCAACCGATTGAATCGGTTGGCGTTCTTTACGAACTTATAATTAGTCCATGAAGCCAGTCAAAGAAAGATGTATTACTAAATGTATGGGATTAGGGATCTCTTAGTTATGAATTACATCATGGTTCATGGAAAACACAGTCAACATTACCAAAATATTCCGCTCACTTAGAATGGCTTACATCGACATTGCATAACCTTCATTAAAGACTGTAGAAAGAAAGCGCGTGGGGATCTTAGATGAACAATGATGTTTGTTATGAAGCAAAAATATGTATGAAGCTAAATGAGTGTTAAATGTTATTCAGGCCCGCTGACATTTTTCCTTTTCTCCATAGATGTGTTCTCATACTGACATTTTCTAGTATATATATTATATATACATGCACGCAAACTCAATTAATTTGGCAATTTGGGAAGGGCTTAACGTCTTTAGTGCATTGTGATTGCATAAGTGATGCATATGAGCACGTAGAGTCATCAGTCATAATTAAACACATTTGATTGTTAAGGAATATATCCATAGAAAAATTTGTGAGCATTAATGAGAAACACATGTATTAGTAAAATCGGTTCCACAACATATGAAATCTATTCTCTTTGAAGTCAATTAATTGCCCCATAAAAAGAAGTAAACATTAGAAAAAAGCAAGTAATCCACCAGTCGTCTGTCAGAAATAGTGGTATGCAAATAGTTTGCTTGAGACAGATTCTAACTTAATTTGGAAAATATTTGTTAGGAAATGGGTTTTGGGGGCCCTCATCTTGTTGCTTTATTTGATTAGGAAACTTGGCGTAAAGTATGACGTTCTTGCTAAAGTGAAGTCAAGCACTTTTAAATATTTTGACGAGATATAATTGTGTGTTCGAGTCCACAGTCCTTGATGTTGATTGTGATCTAGTTCGGACTTTGAAGTGCGAGTGTGTCAGGAACTCCTCTATAAGACTTGGTGTGTGCCGAAGCGGATGTAATATGTTCTGATAAAGTATTTGAAGTTTTTTTTTTTACATAGTCTTTGGGGCGGCGGTGCAGTCCACGAGGCTATGCTAGTTGCAAGGATTTCCTTGATGATTCGAGGTTTATCATTGCTCTTATGTGTGAGTGGGCTCCTCTGCGATGACTGCTTGAAGCCTGGTAGGTTGGGAACTCCTCTCTAAAGCATCTTACACCGCCTATATTTACATCAATATAAGATGAATGAATAAAGAACATCATCTTGTACCCAGGTGAAAAGGCTTTTAAGGTGAAATACCTCAACCGAGTATCTGCAGTACTCCATACTCACTTAGCATGTTCGGACTTCACTCGTTCTTCTTCAAGCTCTCTTCTTCGAAAATCGTATTTGAGAACTTACAATACTACTGAATTATATAGCGTACTAAATTAGTCAAATTAAATATGGTTGGATCATTTCCTATGTATTTTGACCACAGCCTATTTTATGTTTTTCCTTTGAGTATCTGATAGGTAGAAACTTGTTGATCAATTCCTAAGCCAGAAAATAGATCCTAGAAAGTTTCTAATCCACAGTTTTGAAAGCAGATGTCTAGATCTTATGAGATTTGATTATTATTATCCTCTTGAATAGATCTTAGGCCATTGGTTACTTTCTCTCAAGTTCATTGGCCTCAGTCGCGAGACTCATATTATTGGTACATACATTCCAGGTTAGGACATCTCATGTCTGGCACATCCTATGACATAGGATGGCCAGTCAGAACTACATCCTAGTCCATAATGGGACTTCATTCTCTTCATCAAATCTTCATTAATTTCAATCTTTGAAGTAGCTACCTTCTTGTAGAACCCTTGATGCGAAGATATAGTATATATTCTTGTTTCCCCCTTTGTACATATCTTATTAGCCTTAAGAATGAAGACCTGCGCTCTTGCTCCTTATTTTCTCCTTCTTTTTTTTTTTTTTTTTTTTTTTTTTTGTGGAAGGAAGGATAAATGCCTTAAAGGTTTTGGACCTCAGAAGCCTGAAGGCTTATCGTATTTGGTGGGACCCGTCTAATGATCCCACAGTAAACACCCCCATGGATGGTTGTAGTGATTCCTTGAAGCATCCAGTACTTTGGTGAAAATGTCGGCTAGTTGATCTTTCTTTTGGATATGTGCCTAAGACAAATGATGTTGTCCTCAACCATGTTAGAATGTAGTGGTGCCCTATGTCATTACAGCGAGTTCTCTAATGGAACTAGATTTTTCGAAGTTATTGATAGCACTAAGGTTGTCACGAGTATAGTGTTAGGACTTCTCAGCAGAAGTCTCCATAGTCTTCAAGAATATTTTCATGCAAATGAGTTATTGTGCATCCACTACCAATTGCTATGTTTTGACCTTGGCTATGGAAAGTGATATGAGTTTTTTACGTTGAATTAAGACAAGAAATTTGTTTCGAGGAAGAAATGCCCCTGAAAATGCTCTTTTTGTCATCAGCCAATACTATCAACATCACAATATCATCTTTAGGCTAGATGTGGTGTCTCGGATAATACCAGTTATAAGTCGCTATTTCACTTACACATTTGATAATCTTCTTGAAATTGCTGAAGATATTATTATCCATAGACAACTTGGTCTCTCTCCACGAGCTCCCATGCTATAACATACGTTTGGATGACTTGCATTGAAGTCTGACAAGCCCGATCATGCTTTTATAGAGTCGAGGTCCTTTATTCCTTACTTCATCTTTAGTAATCTTGTCATAGGTCCTATTGAGGTCCTTGATGTTTGTTATACCAAATCGAACTCAAGCCGGAGTTCTTAGCATGTTTTTCCTATGAGATAAATCCATGAGTTATTTTTTAAATGCGGAAGACTAGAAAGTATGTAAGTTCTCGATAGCTTCATGTCAAATTTTGTGCTCATGTGTCTTACAAACTTTTCCAGGTGTTGGGATGTGGACCAGACATACCCACAACTATTTGACAATTACTTGCTTTTGACTTTCCAAGTGAAGAGAGTACGATCGCTCCCCCTCGACGTGTAACCACCTTTTAAGTGTCAGTGAGTCTCATACAAAGCTCTGGTGTTTTTATCCGAGATTATTTTTAACATGTAAACATGATTAAGTGAAGAGATCTTCAAACCCTTTAGGGTTAAGCTTCTAAACACTTCTTCTACGTGATGCCCATTAAAAGCCCTTTGACACCAATTTGATAAATTTGAACTTGGGTGTGTAAGCAAATGCGACTTAAGCACGAATTAACTCAAGCGAGCTACTAGTGCAAATGTCCCGTCAAATCTCTCCTTCACTTGAGTGTATCTAGCCAGGCAACCAGATAAGCTTTTTCTAGTGATGTTCCCTCTTCATCTGTCTTGTTCTTGAAGATCCACTTGGTCCCGATTATATTTATAATGGGGTTTGGAACTAAATCCCGAAACTTCATTATGTCGACTGTGATAGTTCTTTCGATAACAGGATCGAACTCATCGTTCGAGCCTTCTTTTAATTTTTTTGGTTAAATTGTGGTGGTGTGGCTGAGGCTGAGCTATCATTTCTTTATGGTTTACCTTACAGGAACGCCCCTCGTCCAAAACACTTTCCTTCTAGATACACCAAAATATCAATGGTAGGATGGTTTTTATGAATCTTCTTAGAGAGCTCTCGAACTAGATGTCAAAATTGTTCGACACTATTATTATGGTCATCTTGTTGTTGTAGGGAGTTCTGTTGTTCTTATCGGCTTCTCTTGAGTTGCTCCATGGATGGTGGGCTCTTTGAAGATGTTATTAGTCTTCTACTTGAGTGACACCATAGGAGGATCTTACGGTCTAGATGTTTCCTTTCGATGGATGATAATCATCAACTTGCACATTAGTTGATTATCACAGCATATGGTTATTTCGTATTATATATAAGCACGACTATTTATTGTAATACCTTAGAAAAGCGCCTTCATCTCTTAGCATTGAACTTCCTTCTTGGTTCCTGTCATTGAGGATGTGGCAAAATTACCATAAAGATGTTTCATATGATGTTTTAGAGTTCCTAGCCTTAGATAGTTCTATTTGGGAGATGTAGCATATTTGTATTCTTGCTACCTTTGAGAATTTAGTTCGGACACTCTTGGCTTTTTAACATGGCTAGTATTTCTTGTAGAGTTCTTTTCTTTCTTTATTTACTCCATTTTGTTGTGGATTTTTAAGTGCTCATGTTCTACCTTATTCTTCTTATAGAAATTTTCAAACAAGGAGTTTCAATTCCTTACCATGATAATTCCTTATTCTACTCTTATCTTTAGAGTACATTGTTGTGCTCATTGGCCAGTCTTTGCCACAGTTATTCAAATAGCCATCTTCTTTGGATTTGGTTGAAATTTTAGTGAACTTTGAAGTCATCTACCATGCCTTTTCCAACAATGCTCTTTATTTGCATGGGGTCCATTAGATCCATGTGGACCAATTCCTGACTCTTGTAGTAGAGCCTAGTTGAGACTTTGGGTGAGGTGTTCGAACTTGTTTCCCTAGTTGGCATGGTCCACACACTTTTAGGTTCTCCTTTGAGATTTGGGACATGCGATATTTTCAATACAATTGTACATTTACGACACATGACACATGTCCCATTCATTTATTAAGGTTAGTTTAGTTTGAATCGTGGCGGGCGTGTTCAAAATTACCGACGAATGAAAAGTAGTTATTTGATGACCTATTTGCTTCCATGATCACTGGCGATCACGGTCTAGAATGAGAAACATTTGCCCTTGGTGATTCTCACGAACAAATCTGTGGTCACCTGATTTGGTAATCTTTGTCGAGTTGGCTTTTGTCATGACAAAGAGGCACATCTCTTAATTTTGGTAACTGGAACATTTAAGGACTTGGTCCCAGACTCTTCCTTTTAGACCATCCAAAAAAAGTTATTAAGTCTACACTAAATAGAAGAGCGTTGGATAGCAACCACTTGTTCTTGGATTCATATGTCATGAGCTTCCACTATTAAAAGTACCACCTTTGTTCTATTTATTGAAGAGGAAAGAACAACATAACTCTTAGTTTTTCCTTTTTTTTTTTATCAGTGGGCTTTTTATGGTTGTTCTCCTTACTCTCTTCTTCTAGTAAGATTTGTAGTCCTTTAGTGGCGTTTGATGTGACTATTTTCATGATAATATATGACTTCATTTCCCTTCTTTTATATATGAACTTGTCTTTCTTGGTCGAACATGTTTTTCCCATTCTTGGGAGAGTTCAGACTCATTCTTCTCTTTTCTTAGATCTTGGGACATGAAATATTCTTTTGAGCTATTTGTTTTGAACTAGAGATCCCCTTTTGTACCCGATACCTTCAGGAGCCCCAGGGTAGTTCCTATACATAGAATGTGATCCACGAACAACATTCCTGAGTTCATCATTCTTACTATTTTCCTGAGATGTTCTAATTCAGATTAAGCCATGTTGTTCTTAAGGATTTCCCCTTTTAGAGTAGCTACCTCTTTCTCTAAAGCTTCGTTGTCTTAATTAGGAGTTTATGGATTTTATCCTTGTGATCTTCATTGATTTTTATGTGTTTACTTGACTTCGACAATCACGTGGCAGGAGCACGTGCTATTTCTTAAATCTGAGATTTCATCATCTTATTCTTGAAAAAGTGGGTGAGTTGGAGGATTATGTGAAATCACGGTGAAAAACCCGCGCATGTTCGGACGTTAGTCATCACATCCTTTGAAAATTCTTGAACTGTGTTTTGATTCAAGAATCGAGGTCACGGTTGTCTATGATAGGTTGTCTTGTTTCTCATCTTCTTTGTAGTCTTGATTCATCATGACTCCAAATAACGAGGCTTATCGATTCTTTTTCGTATTGGTACATTCTACTTGAATGTGACCATAGCCTCCACATTCTCTGCATTGGATTGACTTGTTCACGATATTTGATCTTGGAAGTCCTTGTGTCATGCTAAACATGGGTGAATGTGCTAGATGGGCAATTTTTTGAGTTTAAGGGTTACCTTTCGCATGAGCATTTAACCTTTTTATGGCTCTTTCAAAATTCTTTGACCATAAGGCCCACCGATTTTTTGAAGTTCATTCCTTCATCAACGAATTGGATTCGGACTTAGCCTTTAGTCCCTCAAGTTTCTTTCTATCATATGATCTTAGTTCAGGTTCTATTTTCAACGTGAAGTGGAGATACCATCATTTTTTCAAGTCTCATCATTTTCAAGTCTTTTTCCTCCCTTATTGCTATTGCCTTAAATGCAAACCTAGGTGGTAAGGATCTTAGGGCCTTTTTCACAAGCTTCTCTTTTAGAATATTTTCCCTAAGGGAAAACGATTCATTATCATGTCGCACGATTTTCCATTGGAAATAGCGATAGTCTCCTCACTCCTCATCCTTAATTTTTGAATTTGTTGTAAGCAATTCTAAATTGGATTCCGGCCTGCTGGTTTCTTGAAATGGACGAAGAATGTCCGCCGATTCATGACTACGCCGGTGGTGGAGATCATCTTTAATTGCGAGGATCGACAATGTTGAAGATAGCATTCAAGGCTGTGAGTTTAGGTGGAAAGAGCGTCTTCTTCGGGTGTCAGTTTACTTAGTCCTTAGCCGAGTTTTCCCTTCAACATCGGTTTAGTGATCATTCCATGTATGTAGCGATCTCCATGCCTTCGTCATTGTTTATGATGACGACCAGCTTGTCATAACTTTCTAGTAACCTTGCCAGTTCGTCTGTGAGAAGAGGGAAGGACGGCTGGTAAAGACCACCTACTTTCAACAAATCCATCTGCTGCTCTCACGCGATTAGTTAGAGTAAAACTTCAGGGTCCTCACTCGATAACTTCTGATGACCCTCTATGATACCAATTGTGAATGCCAAGTGTGTGTTCAGTCACAGTCCTTTATATTTAGACTATATGATCTCATTCGGACTTGGTCTGGTATATACGAACTCTCACTATAGGACTTAGTGTGTGCAAAGAAAAGGTAATATATTTGTAATAAAGTGAAAGCACACATACTCTTTTATGTGGTTCGGAAACCTACTGGCGTCCGTGCGGTTGTGCTGAGATTTCCATATGATTCGAGTTTTATAATTAGTCTTATGTGGTATGAGACTTGAGCACAATAACTCATCTTGGAATGCGGAACAAACTCCTCCATTCCTCTCTCTAAGCTTTGCACCCATATGCGCCCCATCAATATAAGATAAAGAAAATAAAAAGAACATCATCTTTCACCGAGTGGTGTTTAACGTGCGATACCTGACCCAGTATTTGCACTCGCACTCCTCTTGAGTTCAGGACTTAGCTTGTTCTTTTTCAAATACGCTCCTGAAAATCCCGTATAGAACTGCTGCCTAATTATAGCCATATATTGTGCGGTAAAGATACGATTCTTTCTAATATAACTCGACCTACCTTCTATTTTATATTTATTTCCCTTTCAATTGTCTAGAAATAAAAACTTGTTGATCGAGAATCCTCACATCATAATAGAATCCTAGAAAGTTCTAATTGGTTTTGTTAACCCGTCATTGGGAATCTTCTAAGATTTGATCGTTATCCTTTACTTGAGCCAGATCATCAGGCCCATGTGATCGGTTACTTGCTCCCCGATTTCATGTGCTGAGTGTAGACTCATTGAATCTCACATTGCTTTGTTTCTAGTTCGGACATCTCATGTGCAGTGTCCTATAGCACATAATAGCCTTGGATTCGAGACTACTTTACGGTCACACCCGTAGTTTCACTTCTATTTCATCAAATCTTTATTAAGCTCGATCTTTGAAATATTGCCTTCTTGTAGAACCATTGAGACGAAGACATGGACAATTATTTCAAACCCAACATATTTCATTATGATTCAATTAATTTTGAAGAAGCAATTAACGATTCACAGGCATAAAGTAGGAATTAGATTTTTATTGAATTAATTTTTTTCTTTTGCAAAAATGATAATATTATTGTATTTAATAGCATAATAGAGCAAATTATTTTGTTTCTACTTTTTATATTGTTGAATACAGAAATCAAATGGTATACTCACTATTTTAAACAAAAAAGATAAAAAACGAAGACAATATTTCATATTTTATTTAATGAACCCAGCGATAGTTATTTGACATTTTTTCATTTGGCATTACAACCTTACAATTAATATGTTCATATATTGTTTGAACTTGCTTCTTCTTTGTACCTCTTCAAACCCATAACCACGGTGATGCCATATGGGAATGATTTTAATTAATAATATATATGAAAGACTTTATCAATCACATGTGATTCAAACCTTGCATCTTACCATAGGCCCTCTCGAACAATTATGCCATTGAAGAACTAAAAAAACCCTTTCCAGCAGATAAACAATGAAAAGAAAAGTTACATGCATGCATATAATGGCCGTTGATTTGATCTCTGAACATGTCTGTATCATTCTATCTCTCCTAGTAATCTTAGCTTAAACCCTACCATGATGTGAGGTTCCTCACAATTGTTTTTTATGATCCTGCAATTGTTTTTCTTCAGTGTTCAGCAAACAATACTAGGGTCCCTAAGGGAGAGAAAAATGAGTGGATGACGAAAGGAATTAATATTGTCTTCCAGTCTCTGAAGGGGGGTCCTGTATCTCCTTCTGCCCAAGTTCATGCACCCAGTTTACATAAGGCCATAGCATGTAGGCCAGAACTGTAGCCTTGTAGTGCATACCTCACCGACTAAACCCACCTGCACTTTGCCGTTGTCATGGCTACTGAACAATGAAGCCTCATATGATTCATACCAGTTTGGGATCTTACTAGTTATTTTTAATTCTTATCTTATGTGTAATAATGTAATTTTCAGTTCATTTGCTTCTGTTTATATCTTTCCTGTAATGTTTGTGTATGTTCTGTACACAAATATGTGATGAAATAGAACAGTATCATTAATTCATGTGCAAGTATGTAGTGCATTATTTTCAGTGTTTATGTTCTGGGAGTAACCTTTTTGGATTTTGAATAAGTTCAGTACTAACAAATAAAGATGAGGTTTGAATCTTGTTTATATTTTTCTTTGGTTTGTGTTGATTATTGATCTTTATATGTAAACCCAATTGTGTAGTCATAACATCGAAACAGTTAGTTACTTTTACATGGAAATTAAAGTGCACAATTTGCCTTATGAACCTCTAGGATTAATTATGTCCATGCATGCCAGTTGTCAGGAGATACTTTGAATAATTTTGCATTGAACTAAGTGGTTTTAATAATAAAATTTGAATAGTTCAACTTTATATTAAATAGTTTTATATTTTGAGATATCATTTTGCATATATTTTAAATTTCTCCTTGAGGGTGATGTTAAATAATTTGATTGCTTCCATATATCTCTCTGGGACAGAAGAAGTGGAGTCATATTACTGTGCATTGGGTTAGTGTTAAAAAAAACTTGAGATAAATCGTCTCAGATATATAATGTGTGCTTTATTACGCATCTGGCTGTAACTGATCTACCAGTCTAATATTGGTTTTACAAGTGACTATGGAATGGTAACTTTTTCGATTTAATGTCCGATTTGGATCTTGAAACATTAAATTTAACATGCAGTTTTGAAAAGGAGAAAAATTATATATATGCAGTTTTCTTGCTTTTTCTCGGAGATTTGAAAAGAAGAAAACAAGATTATAATAAACAAGCTTTATGGTGCCGTGAAAATGGTATGTACATGCTATACACCTCAGATGATGATGCCCCATATTTGAAAGTTGAGTCTTGATAATGCAAAGTTCTAGGTGCATGTGAGTGGAATCATCTTCAAAGGTGATCAATTCTTTATTAGGAGTATATGTTACGAGAAAAAAGCAGCTTAACATCTAGAACCGTGACCAAATTACCCCAATTCAAAGGCTTTTGTCCTAAAAGCCAAAACTTTATTATTATTTGTTCCTAGATAAGAAAAAATTATGGTATAAACCTTTTTTCTTTGTGACCACTACAGATGTTACATTCCAAGATGTGTTCCATGCTGAATTATTTTGTAAGATCAAGAGCATTTATTAAGCCAAGCAATTAATTAACGATCTGGCAGCCAATAAGCATATTCAAAATATATTTCAATGACTCAAGAAACATATCATTTATATTGTAAACATATGCAGGCAGATAAGTATTGATTGCCATTTATCTCCAAAGAAATGCGGAGGGGCCGATCAGAAAGATGGCTAGGGTTGAAGAAGAATATTCTCCCAAGAGTGTTCTACCAAACCCTTGTTAAATTTTAGAGCTCTATTTGCCATATATATATGACACAAAGGGAGCAGTGGGCTTTGGTCCGATGGTCTTACCAACAAGGAGGAAAGATAGAACCATGAGCTCCTAGCTAGTTCATATTAAATCATCTCATAAATGACCCATAATTAACATACACAATTATACAATTAAAATTGTAATATGATTTTGCTTAGTCCATAATTGATAAATTAATCTAAGATTCTCCCACTTGGACGACATAATCATAACTCAAATGATTCTCAATAGATTTACATGGTCCTGCCAATCATATACAATTAACATCTGGAGTAGGATATATAAATTGTACATAATCGTATTTACTAATCGAAATCATAAATGCTTCACCCTGAGAGACTTACATAGCCATAACCAATCATATACAATTAATACACCTAGTGGATGCATAAATCGTACACTTAACGGTAGCTACTAATCTCTGGCATTAATGACAAAAGTATTGATTGATAGAAAGAAAAAACATAATTATGCCATTCATCGATTAAAATGGCCTGAAAATCATAAGATAATGACAAAAGCGTCCCGAAAATGTGCATGTAATAACGAAAAACATGAGCTTTCCTTACAAAATACATGAAAAAGGCCAAGCTCCCACACTAAAGCGAGAATTGGCTCTAACAAATCATGCGGGTAGCGTGTTCTTGAGCACACAAATTAGTAAGCCTTTGGTTAGTGGGTTTTTCAACATACTAGTGTGGCGTGTGCTCATTGAAGCGATGAACTTTGCAACTTTCTTTTTAACAAAAAATAACTTCACATCAATGTGCTTAGAGCAAGAAGTGCTCGTAGTGTTCCTAGAGAAAGATACAGCTACGGAATTATCACAAAACAATTTCAACGGTCTAGAAATGGAGTAAACAGCCAACCTCAGCGAAATGAAGTTCGCGACCATATTCTGTGACAAGTAGCCTCATAACATACTGCATTACTCGCCTCCATAAGAAGAAGAAAACATAAGTGTTTGCTTGACACTTTTCCATGAAACAACTCAGCTAACCATCATAAGATATAACAAAGTGGACTTTTTATCGCAGCCTCCATAATCAAAATCACTAAAACTGACCACCTCCGAGTGTCGGTGCGTCGATATGTGCCTTGAGATCCTTGATGCCACACGAAGATACCTCAAAACTTTCTTAGTCGATTTCTAGTAGCTTTGACCAGATACTCAAGTGCCTACCCGATGAGCGACAACAAAAAGCAATATTAGGGTGTGTGCATACTTGAGCATACATTAGAAATTTGCCCTTGGTGAAGAATAAGGAATTCTTTCCCAATCTTGTTTCGAAATTTCCTCCCTTGAATCTTTGGTGAAACCCTCATACATATCCCTCGTTGAAGGTAGATGAACTTTCTATTGGCTCCGATGAATTCTGGTGTGAGAACTCAGTAGGTCATTGAAAGAAGTTCTTGGGGAAACAACCTCTCTTTTCCTGCTTTTCCGCGGTTTTTCTCGTGAGAAAACGACGGGATCCTTTCACTTTTGTCCTCGGCCCCTCACTTAAGGTTTAAGTGGGTGGCTAACGTCGCGCCACGTGTCCATGACTTGTCCTGGTCCGTTTCTACCCCGAAACTATTTGGCCCCCAGTTCGATTTAAGTTCAATTTATTTTAAATGAACTTTACTTAATTTATTTCCATTTCGAGATTTTCTTAAAATCCAGTTTTGGGAATTAGCGAACCCAGGAAGCCACAGAAAATCATGAAATCTGTTGCTCGAATTCAACGAAATTCGTCTAGGTAACTAGATTTGGAGATGAATCCAGCGGTGACGTCGGATTTCATCGTCGAGATGTGAAAATTTCAAGCTTTGCATCATGTATTGTAGCGGCAATTCTCGTTTGCCATTTTTCGAAAAATTCAAATTTACGGGTTTACAATAGCTCATATGGAGTCTTAGAAACAAACCACTAGGAACTTGATTCAAAATATATCTTCTTGAGTTTTCAGACTGCCTGTGAGAACTTCGGTAGCGAGAATAACAAGCATACATCGCACCATATCAAGAAGTGTGTGATTCCCCTTCTCCACAATCTCATTTTGTTGAGGAGTACCAGACGTGTATCTTGAGCATTAATGCCACATTCTTGAAGAGTACCTTGAAAATGGCCAGTTAACGTCTAGTCTCATCATATATCTACTACGTAATGCTCACCACATTTGTCATAATGAACCACTTTGATTCTCTCCCTTATTGAAACTCAACTTTGGGTTTGAAAGCTTTGAAAACCTCAAAGATTCAAACTTCCATGAATAGGCTTGATAGCTCCTCAAAGACAATCCTTCGATGAACGTGATGAAATATTTGTAGCTGATAGTAAAAGTGAATGACCCACAAATATCTGTATGAATAACCCCCAAGCAACTCAGTAGATCTATCAATCTTGGCATTCCTAACCTTGGCGGTCAGTTTACCTTTGATGCAGTCTACACTTGCATCAAAATATGAGAAATCAAGATTTGGAAGAATCTCGTGCTAATTATTCTTTCCATTCTATGTCTAGAAAGCCATAGCTAACCTTGTGCCAAAGAATGAAGGCTTTCATTCAATCTCTTAAATGTTTTGAGCTACTAGCGTGTAATAGTAAGGGTAACAAAAACATAAGGCAAGCGAGACAAATCTAATCGTAAGATTCCCAAAAAAATACTCAAATACCAATCGTGAATCTCGGTACAGTTTAACTTTTCCAGTTCCAAAAAAGAAAACTATATCCAAGTCTATCTAAAATAGGTACTAATATCAAATTTCTCCTGATCAAGGGTATGTACGCTACATCCTGCAATTCAAAAAATTTCTTGTACTGAGCTGTAATCTAACAACTCCCAAAAAATCAACTTGGACATTTGTGGTATACTCCCACATTACACGTCTTTGCTCCAAAGCCCAGTTGGACTTCTTACATATATTTACGCCAGGTACAGAGTGTGATGTTACCACCATCCCCAACCACCAAATACATGGGCGACACGCATGAATGATATTAGATTAAACAAACTGTGCGTGAATTATCGAATAGGCTGTTTTAAGATTTCTTGTAATTAGTCCCATTGAGTTTGGTGATGGCGAAGAAATGAGAAAAAGCTCAGGTGAAGAATAAACAAGAGGAAACAATAAAATACATGTAAAAGGACGTACAAATTTAACACATTATTATTTACCAGGTATTGCAAAGTGGTCATAAAAATCTTTGGAGTGCATAAAATCTGAATCGCCACATAGGTAAGAGCAATTCACCAACTATCACTGACCAAATGCGTCGATTTCCGCCAATGGGGTAGTATATTACGTGGTTCATGACACTTAATGAAATCTCTTTGCCAAACTAAGCATCTTGCAAATATCAAATCATTGACAGGACAACCCCGGCTATAAATGGATCTTGGCAAAATTGATGTACGAGGCGGAGAAATAACAATTGCGACATGATTTGAGAATATCGCATTCTCGGACTCCACGATTGGCAAGTTCATAAGCATTCAATATTTCTCAATTTTTACCCAAGTGCAATAATATCAATAATAATCTTATTCACAATATGATGCTATAAGTAATCACAAATAGTACAAACATAAATTGCTAAAGCAATATTGTGAAAAAAAGGGAAGCTTAGATAAAAATATTACAAAGTTGGATAAATTCAATTTAATATAAAAGATCAAATTGATGTTTAATAGGGACCAAAATACCCCATAGAAATATATAAAAAAATTGAGGTAATAAACCAGAATAATTTCACTTGTTATTTATCCGATAATTGTCCAAAACAAATAAAACCATCGTTTCTTAATACAATTAATGGACCAAAATGAATAAATTATTAAAATAAATCTTTTCTAATTTGGTTTCCAGAAACCCATAGAAAATATATTTCTTTCATAAAATGGAAATAAACAAATAACAAAGATTTTAAAAATTAAAACTCGTCAATTTGTTGCTGTTACTGTTATTGTTACTGTTTGTCAAATGAATAAATAATAAAAAGAAAAAAAAAACATGATTGAAATGTAATGATCATGTACTTTATTATTGTGAATAACAATTCGTTAATCAAGGAACAAAATTTTGCATGATTAAAAAACTGACAACCTTTCCTTTTATTTATTTATATATTTAATTAAAAACAATATAAATGTAGTAGGCTCGTTTGACTCCCAAACCTAGGACAGCGCTGGGCCTTGCAGCTTCCATAGGCTGGTAAGGATTTGGTCTAGTGCAGCTTAGTGGGAAAAGAGGTATTGTATATAAATGGAAGTTTTATCCTTCTCCCGTTAAAAGGAACTGAGACGAATCAAAAACTATCATATTATATTTCAAGTATTTTAGGAAAAAAAAGAAAGAAGAAATATCTGTACTCCTTAAAATAAAAGGAGTACTCAAGAAAAGTGCTTATCCATTCAAAGCATTTGAAATGGGTGCAGAATCCATTTCATGGTGTTCTATACGTTCACACCATGCTTTTTTCTTTTTGCTTATTTATATGGATTAAGTTTTTTCCAAACAGAAGTTTATTGTTGATCTGTGAAATCAAACCATGTTCATGTAGAAGCTAGCTGCAATCAGCAACCTAAGACTGCGTTGTTCTTAGAGGCAAACCTAGGCAATCGCAAAAAGCGAGAGAATTAATACACATTGCAATTAATCAATGATTAATAACAAGAAGAAAGAATAATAGAGGAAAAGAAAAGGCAATATATGATTTTATTAAATAGCCATGTTTGTTACAATTTTTGGGTATTACATATTTAAAAAGATCAACCAACGAAAAAAAAAACGTGTTGTGACTTAGGATTAACTTGATTTTATTTTGTAGTAGGAATTGTTTTTTTTTTTTTTGAAAAGAAAATAATTTTATTGATTCAAACTAGCAATATATTCTATAGAAACATATAATCAAATTTGTTTAAAATTCTAAAGGATGACCCAATATCTAAGTTAATAGCACAATGAATCGGTTTAAGCCTACATTCACTAGCCATGATGGCCAAAATCACATGATTCAAGTTAAACTATGCAGCGACCATGATTGACTGATGTTTTGATTGGAATTTGTTTCTGAATAACTTATACACCAGCGTCGCAACAAGGCGACAAAAACCAAACCGCCGTGCCCAAGAAGACACAAATCACACGTCGAACAAGACGGCGACAAAATACCTTGCTAAGATGTGGGTAAATACGAAAAAATAAAGTAAAATCTAGATTTTTGTAGAAGAACCACTTTATTGAAAAAGAAAAATTGTAGAAAGAGATGTAGAAGAGAGATTTCAGGCTAAGAATGGTAAAAAAATCACCCCTCTTTGCTTAAAGGGGCTACAGAAATAAAATGAGAAAAAAGAAAGAGCGGCTAGGGTTTTATTGTAGCATTGTTTTAAAATCCACATCAAGTAAAAATAATGTACAAGATATTAATTGTTGCATGTGATTTATTTTTATTCATTACATATGTTTTCTTTTAATTTTTAGGAAATAAGGAGACTTCTGTCAGTTGTAGCTTCATATAAGAGCAATGAATATTGAAATATTTAAAAGCATGAATTCAGTAATTTAGCAGTAACAGATCACACATTTGCATGATGTTGCCCCATCGATTAATAAAGCAGCTGCATAGGCCACCAAATCCATCTCTAACAATATTTTCCAAGTTGAGTTAGGATTGGTCTAAATCAAACTATTGTTGCATTTACAAAAAATTTGCGATTTGTATACCACTTTTGACTAACCATTGGTGGATTTCTTCGTTTCTCGTACTGTTTACTTTCTTTGTGGCCTTGTGGGCCACTAATTTTGATCGTAGAATAGATTTTATTGAATTGGGGCTCGTTTGGCCGTGATGCTCACCAGCACCTAACTTACATATTCTTAAAACAACATGTAATCCTTCACAGATGAAGTGGAGTTAAAAATATATAAAATTTGTTTATAAGTTCAACCCTCTAGAGTTTCAGTAGTTTGGCTTGTTTGAAGGAGGTTTCTTTGGCTGTTAACGTATTAATGGCGTTTCCTTTGGAAGTGGAAATTGAAAAGAAACTATGCCTCTGAAAATTTGTGAATATTATTAACTATTTTTAACACAAAATTATGTGAAAAGGAAAATTATTTTAATGTTAATGGTTTGCTGTCAGTAAGCAAGACCAATATAGGTCACTCATTGGTGGGCATGTTTAGTTTCTCTATCAGTGTAGGCGTATATACTAGTTAGAACAAGTCACTACGTTAAAAAGAAAAAAAAACTGAGAAATATCTACAAACCACTTTAGCTTTAAATGGTTTTTATTTTTTATTTTTTATCTTTTATTTATTTATTTTTTGTTGTAGTTGAACTTCTTTGAAGGGGCATTAGTTTTGAAAATGAATGAAGTGTATTTGCATTGCATTTAGTGGCGGCTTAAGCGTGATGTTTTATTACTTGGAAAATTTTGAAGAGAAAAATATGGAGAAGAAAAAAAAAGAAAATGTAAGGAAAAGTATAGATAGTTGATAGGTGTTGGAAGTTCCATCGATTAGACACGAGCTGATTGGAAATGAGTATATATATGAAGAAACCTTCATCCCTTTATAAGGTCTTTTAGTGGGAGATGAAAGGGGTTCTAAAATATCAACATAGTATCATAGCCGGCCAAGTGTCTGGATCACAATGGAGAAGGCTCCACACTTATCATAATCTGTAAGGACTGAAAAAAAAAAAAAATCCAACATCTGTGAAGTGTTGGAAGTCCTCAAGGTCAAGATTTAGAACCTATCTAGTAGTGATTTTTAGAAAGTGGTTTTAGCTTCCAAAAATTTATTTTATAAAAATGATAGGTATTGATAGGTAAACTTTAGGAAGCAGGTTTATTTTAAAAATCATTTTTAGTATTATAAAAAGATTACTGTTAATATTATAAGATGACTTTGCTATTTTTTTGAAAAGCACTTTATATTTGATTCTCTTAATTAAAACACTTTTGGAAAAAAAAACACTCATTATTTGGAGCAAATAATATTTAAACTAAAAAAAGTTGTTATGCCTTATTGTAAAATTAATAAAAAAAAGCTACTATGAACATATACATATTAATTAAAACATGCAAATAAGAATTAGTAGTCTCGCCGGGACTCATAAGTTTTTTTTTCACTATTTTCTAGCATACAAGTGACATAAACTTGGATGCGTGAACAAAATTGTGTGGTAAAAGCACATGGATTAAATTCCAAAACATAGACGATGAAGATGGCAAAATTGTTCTTTTGTATATTACATAACAAAGACAACATATAGAAGTATATGCATCCAATCAACTTAATTCTTTTTATTTCATATATACCACAAAAGTACTGTAAAAAGTTCATCCCAGGGTACAGAATGGTGAAAAAGATCAATGTATGAATCACATACAAGCAATTTTGCATTTATTACATTTTTCTTGATTAATTCTTACATAAATTAAGCAAACCAAAACAATGGCCTTGGGTTTCAAGCTGACTATCATCGATTTGAGTCATTTCGAGTCATTGGAGATTTACCCCATTGTTACCTTTGGGTTCCGCAGGACCAGTCGGCATCTTGACGTGCTCTAAGCGGGAAGGAGCGCAGGGCAAAGGTGGGCCAAGTTTGGGGATGTAGGTGCATGAGCTGGATCTTATGAATTCTAATTCATCATGAAAATTTAAAATGTACGGGGTTTTATGCCAGAACATTATATTAGTGTTATTAACCTAGATACTATATCATTCTTTAGTGTTTTTAAGCGAATTTAATTTTGTCTCAATCACATGTATTTCTAGTTTTGAATAAATAAAATTTCCTATTTTAAAAAGTGCTAATAAGAGTTATGATTAATCTTGCTAGAATCCCCATCGGGTGCAGGCGTAAATATCGGAGGCTAGCTTATAGTTGAGTGTCCCATTATTTATTTCACAAGTATGCAATATTCAGAAGCTAACTTATTTATATTATTGGCTTATAAAAATGAATCATTTCAAAATTGTTAGCATCAATTTATAGCAAAGTTAAGTATTTCAAAATTTTCATAGTCGTAAAGCCCTCTATGGTATGGAAATAAAGTGGACAGACAGCCAATGTGGAAGAGCATGCATGGTAGGCAACAAGTTTACTTGAATTGGGCTTGACCGTTTCGGGTTTAGTCTTAGTGATTATATATGTGAAGGTGGCAGATTCGATTCATTTAATTAACATACCACTACTAACACATGCATCACCCTTTCCATGCATCTTAAATAAATTACTTTAATTTTAAAATTATCTTTTGAAGAATTTTTTTTTTTTAAATTAAAACTTATATATACTGACATTATTTGTTCAATAAATATAACTTGAATGAGATTGTCTCTTCAACATACAAAGTACGTGCAATTGGGTATTTCATTAATTATCATAGTTTGAAAATATTTTTCAACTTCCATTTATAAATATTTACTAAAATAGTAGCATAAGATTATGTTTGGTTCTTGAAAATGTTAAGGAAAGAAAAAGGTGATGAAATGAATATAAATTTTTTCTGTTATTTGGTCATGTATCAAAATTTTAAAGGAAAAAAACTAATTTTCTCTCATTTTAATTATTTTTCCTCATACTTTCAAATTGAGTTAACATGCCCTTGTTTTGTCATTCTTTATAAACTATTTTTTTAAAAATAGAATCAGATTGATAAACCATAGCATAATTTTTCCACATAAAAATACTAAGGAAATATATATATATATATATATATATATATATATATATATATATATATATATATATATATATATATATATATATATATATATATATATATATATAATTGTGAACAATGTTATATAGATATAATGCAAAACATCTTTCCGCTCTTTCTTATTTTCCTCATAAATTTTGAAGGAAATCAATAGAAAATATCATAGTATTTTCCTTATTATTTTTTTCCTTGCACTTTTCATATCATCTACAATAATTTTTTTTACCTTTTTTTGGCATTCTCGGAGAACCAAGCATAACCTAAATGATGGGTGATAAAGTTTGATGTATACAATTCTCAATCTTGAACATGATGTATGTTGAAATTAGGAAACTCCAATTGGGAACAAGAGAAAAAGCGAAAGTCTTATTCCAATAACTTAATTGAAATCATAAGGTCTTTATTTAGGCATGAAGCTTACTTAAAGAATCCTAAAATGAAACAAAATCTAGAGTGCTAAGAAAAAGGAATCCTACCAATAATAGGAAATAATTTGTTAACGCACCCCCTCAAACTCACGTCTGCATTCTTTATAAGCATCGAGTTTGTATTGAAAAATAAGCGGAAAACATAATGGGACTTGGTGAAAATATTCAGGATTACCTTGAAGAAGAAACAAACAAAAAAAAATGTGATGGTGCCATGCTTGAAGTGATCAGCGTGGTGTGATAATTTTAATGTGTTTGTTGGTTCCTGGCTTGGTTGTGACAATCGACCAGCTCTTTTGTTGACACAATACATAGGAGTGAGATGAGAAAGAAATACTCCCATAACTACAAGTAACCAACGTAACCAAACAATCTCTTTGGCAGTAGATGCCAAAACACGATATTCTGCTTCGTTTGAAGATAGAGAAACAATGGGTTATTTCTTACTCTTTGAGAAATAAGATAATCACCCAGATACAAAAAACCGATGCCAGTTTGTGATTAGTGAGGTCATTGCCATAATTAGCATTAGAGTATGCCTGCGTGGCTCCAAGAGGGAGTGATAAATGAAAGTAGAAGATTCTAGTTTGTACCTTGAAGATCATAAAAATCTGAAGATGTACTTGATGAGCGCTAAGTGGGGCTTAATAATGACTAACGGCATAGACAACATAAGCAATATAATGATATCGGAATGAGTAATAAATAAAAGATATACTAAGCTCTAACAAGATGCGGTATAATGTAGGATAGACAAAGGCATACCATTAGAGAATACTTACATTAACCTCGAGTAGGAGTATCAGCAGTCTTATTATCGGTGAGTATAGCGCTAAAGAATATACAAACATAATTTTGATTATGAAAGAAGATAACCTCTGATACCTAAGAAATATCGTAAGAACCTAGTCTTCATTTCAATCTGTTTAGCCCAACTCTTTGCCTTCAAAGGCCCGAAATACCATCAACATCATCACCAGTAATAATCATGTCATCAACATATAAAGAAAGAATGATACAATCTGCTACTAGCAGCAAATCCAAGATAGGAGATCACAACATAAAATTTCTCAAACGAAGCACAAGGTGCTTGTTTGAGACCATATAATGCCTTCCTGAGGTTGGAAACATACCCAAAATCATGAGAAACACTAGGAAGGGGCTCCACATAAACTTAACTGTGAAGAGATCTCTCCATTAAGGCATTTTTAACATCAAATTGAGAAATACACTATTGTCGAGACCAAAGCTACTACAATAGGTATGAATGTAGTCAATTCCTTGATAAGAACAAAAGTCTACTCATAATCCATCTTAGTGTGAATGGCACTACTTAATGAGCCCAGCTTTGAATTGCATAATAGATACATCAGAATTAGTCTTAATCTTATACACCCAATGATAACCAACAATACTCTTACCAAGAGGTAGAGGAACCAAATCCTAAGTAACTATCTTATGCAAAGTAGAAAGTTCCTTATCCATAGCTTCTTTGTTAATGTGGATCAAATTGCCTCTTTATAGGAGGAAGAAAGCGCTACAGAAAAACAATGAATAGAAGCTAAAAATGAATTAAGATGAAGAATAATAAGAATAGGCAAGGAATACGGTGAGTTTTTGTGGACTCCCCCTAGCGATGTGTGGATTGACGTGGAGGTGGATCTACAATCGTAGACGGGGGTAGAGGACACGCTTAGGAAGAGGAGCTTAGAGTGTCAAGACCAAAGTGTATGTGCTGTAGAACTATTAGTAACAACCTGCGCGTTGAATGTGATCTGAGGAATAGGAGGAAAGAACATGAAGGGGTATCTAAAGTCTGAGAACAGACAATAAGTTAATTAAAGATCCTCGAGAGGGATCAATACGAAGAAGATCGGATATAGTGTAGTCAAGTCATGAATAGAAGATGGAATGAAAAGAAAGGTATATGTTGAAGATAAACAACATGGCCAAGTTTTTAGTGGTTGGATCAAAACACCGATACCCCTTTGACCTTCATTATAACGAGAAGACGAAATAACAAATTGATGGATAACGCATGTTACACATAAAGGTTTAAGAATGGAAAAATGACTTAAAGACTACAAAAATGTCTAGGCCATACCAATATAATTTCTCGAGGATAAATACCTGAAATATGAGAGGAAGAATATTATTAATGAAGTTGATAGACGACTTATACAAAATAACAGGAACAAAGATTAAACAATAAAAATCGGCGGTTCAACAATGGCTACTATGTTTTCTTTTCCAGCGACACCATTTTGCTCCGGAAGTATCACATTGCATGAAGTTTGTTGCATTGTTCCATCTAAGGCAAGCAACTAAAGAAATTTATTGGAAGTGTACTCCACCAATCACCCAACATTTAATAACAAAGAATGTTGAGTTTTTACAAGGCCGCGAAGGCTTTGTATATCTCGAAGAATTCAAAGCGATGTTCCACAAAATAAACCCAACAATAGCTAGTATGAGTTATCAATATTAACATAATATCGAGGACCGCTTCTTTTGTGAACTGGAGAAGGCCCCATATCATAATGAATCAAATCAAATAGAGAAGAAAGAACTAAACACTTCGATTAAAAGGTAAAGCCGAAAATTTGGTTAGTTTACATCCATGATGAAACATCGTGATTTTGTAGCTTTCCCTACGCCTTGTGGAAAATGTCAAATGAGAAAACGAAACATGACGAGGCGAGAATGCCATAAATAAAAACTGAAGAAGAAGGACTGGCTTGAAAGATGACAAATCAATAGTGGCGCGGGAATAGTAGACACTTTTAACTCATCAACATATAATCCCCCTTCACATGGCTATCTGTCGGCTTCTAAGGTTTGCAAATCTTGTACAAAACAACAAGAAGAAAAAAGGTTACTAAATTATTAGAGTTACACAACTAACCCAGCAGAATCCAAGATTCAATGTGAGGTTGAATTATGATAACAATTAGAGAGAGAGAGAAGAGAGAGAGAGAGATTAGGGATAACAACAAAACTAACATTGTAAAGACATAGAGTTCCATCCGCCCAGTCATAGCAGAGCAGAAGACGAATGAGACATAGGTAACCGAGAAAAATCTAGAGACATGATGAGAAGCACGGAGTCGAAGATCCATGTAAAAGGCGACATACCTAGAAATTGCTTGAATCAAGCGGCCTCTGAAGAAGAAGCGAACACATAACTTGTAGGCGTAGGGAGAAGAAACTTTAATGGCTCGGCCGGTGTAATACGGATCGGGAAAAGGAGCAGTCTGCGATACTATTTGTAGTATCAAGCGTGGTGATGCAGCGCTGTGGTGGTGCAGCAGCCTTGAGGTGGTATGTTGGCATTGGATTGTGTGCAGTTTGCCCGGGGCTCAGGCTGAGATTGTTGCTGCAACTGATTTTGGTTTCTCAGCTTAGGACACTGAGCTTTCCAATGATCTTTCTTCTTACAAAAATCGCACTCATCGAAGGCAGCCCTTGTAGAGGTCCTATTCTAATTATAAGAAGGCGTCAGAAGATGCGCACTTAACCTGAGTTAGTTAGAAATAATTCCTTTTCGAATTTGACTTAAGGCGTGTTTCTTGACCCGATAACTCACTAACAATTAATTCAGCGAGAAAAGTGGAGAAACGATGCAAAGCGAACCTAAATCCTTAAATCCTTTGCGAGCCATCGAAGCTGAACTAATCTTTGGCTCTTCTCTCACGAGCAATATAGGCATCACATGCCTTTAATTCATTCAATTCTATAAGAGCCCGATTGATCCCCAAAAGATACGTATAGCAGAATAAAACTCTTTGAACACTCATATTCCTTTCTTTGAAGAACACGTGTATGTCAATCTCAGTGATCTTTGCTTTGCAAAATTTGATTGAGTGTATAGCCTCTGAATGACCCCAAACCTCCTTCTTAGTCTCATACTTTGCCAAAACGTGCACTATTGAATATATAACCAAATTGTTAATCAAGTAATAATTTTTGGTTATTTGCCATGTATCTAGCTACGATAGCATAATCCTCATTAGTACTTTTAGGTTTAACACAAGTTCTATAACATATCACAAATTTGTCTTTAAGAAAAGTTTCACACCTGCAACTCCAAATACAAATAATTCTTTCCATCGACCTCATACTCATAGATTGAAGTGAATGCGTCTCTTTCATTAGCCATAATCAAAAAACAAGCCGGGGCAAACAAATGCAGATTGTAGATTTGCTATGCTAAAAAAAAAAAAAATATACAAAGAAAAATGTAGCCTTCAAGATCCAGAAATCGTGAAACACCAATTGTGAGAGTTGGATCCGCGGATTGTGTTTGAGATTAAGAATTTATTCCCATGAAACCTAGCTACGATACCATGTTGAAATTAGGAAACTCCAATTGGGAATAAAGAAAAGCGAAAGGTCTTATTCCATGCTTAATTGATTACATATATAACAAAGGTTTTGTATAAGCATGAAACACTAGAAGAATCCTAAAGGAAATAAAATCTAAAGTGTTAAGAAAAAGAAATCCTACCAATAATAGGAAATAATTTAATTTAACTGCAATGTATTTTTATAGGATAATCATGTTTGGGTTTAGGTTGGTATCAGCTTAAAACGTGTTTAATAATTAGATTGTTTTTTTTTGGTTATTTAATTTGCATAAGATGATTTATCAATTAGACCTATTTTATATTTATATTAGTACTTTGATCATAATGATATTACTTTTAAGCAATAAACTGGGAGCTGGCGGATGATCATATTGATTTAATAAGACCCAATTATTAATGTATCATAAGATATATTATTTATTTAATAAAAATATTATATTTGGGTTCATATTTTGAATCCTATTATTATTTGTGTTAACTTGGGAAGTGTTTAGTTTTGAAATAACATGAATATATAACCTATCAACACAAATTACAAATATCATAAACCGTATTTCCTCATAATATCATGAACGCAAATCTTAATTACCCGAGTCGTCAGACAGTTTGTTCTCCTTAGAATAGAAAGCAGTGAGGAGACCAGATTTGACTTAAAGAAGTCAAGAGGAGAAATCATTACTGACAACGCAAAGGTTTTCTAGCTCTTGTCAAATGTACTCTATAACAGTGGGAGGAGCAAAATTGACCAAAAAAATGTTTAAGGAAAGCAAAATTCTGTTCAACTTGAAGATTTCTTTCTGTCTCCACCTCTCGTTAACGTGCAAGTGCATTCTGACTATATATCCTAGAAACTTAGAGGAAAAGTGATTCAAAATTGATCATAGTTGACTTTTGATATAGAATTTGAAAGATTGTGTTTGATTCGTGGAAAGTAAAAAAGGAAGAATAAGGTAAAATGGTTTTCTTGTATTTGATTTTCTAGTAAAAATTTTAGAAAAATCAATATAAATGATACTAGGAAACTTAGGTGTTTGTTTTTTTGTATTTTGTGATCAATTCTTTTAGCATTCAGCTATTTGTTTTTACTTTCATGGCTTATTGTTAAATTGTTTTAAAATTTTTGGTTCAATAGAAAAAGCCAAAAGATTTGACTTTGGTTTTTATAATGTTTTCTACTAAGAAGAACTAGAAATTCAAATATAGAAAATCATGTGCACCCTAAACCAATTGAAAATCTCATGATTAGTTTCCCTATTTAATTAAATAAAAATATATGTATTTTAAATTCTAAATTAAATTATTTTCTCAAAATTTAAGTAAAAATTAAAAGATCGATTTTTTGTTTTTAAGAAAACCAGTAACTAAATACTCAATCCTATTAAGCACTGTTCAAATAAAAGTTATACTTAGCATTAAGTAAAACAACGCTACCTAAATATGATATTCTCGTGTTTGGGTTAAGCCTATTAGTGTGAAAAATGTGCTCATGATTCGAGACTAGGTCTTTTTGTTTTGTATGAATTATTCAAAATCCACAAGGTTACAACACATCAAGAGTGAAACTGCCTTACTAATTTATTTTTATGTTATTTAATTTTTATTCATTCTATGTGTATAAAACATACACAAGAAAAGAAACATTCGGGAAGATGAAAAACTACGTGTTTTGAGCAGGAGCAGAGTACACGGAGCGTGTTGGGATCGGTGGTAGGATGCAGGTCGTCATTGAATTTGATCGTGGCTCGGGCGTTGGACTCCTGCGCAAAAGTAAGAGCAGGAAGGGGATCGGCGAGGAGCTTGCCGGTTGCCTCTCCAGATGGGGCGTTGAGACTCCTCTGCAAAAGTAGAAACAAAGTGGCGCCCTCAGATCGTTTGGTAGGGTTCTTTTGATGTGCCACAGGTGAACCTCCTCTCTCCCCATGGATAAAGGGAAGGGTAGAATTGAATTAAGTATCCGTGGATCGGAATATATCCCGAAGTCGGCGAGTAAGAATGCTCTGGCGGTGGGACCTAGCGGGTTGGAGGCAACATGGGGGAAACTTTGAAGTTCTGGGGTCCCACGGGTGGCAGATTACGGTCTCCCAGACATTTGACTTACTAGCTGGTCCAAGTGCCTAAGATGGTGTGTTTCTTTGGTGGCCTTCAATAATGGTCTCGCCTCTCACCTTTATAAAGGGTCTTGCAGCATTTCAATGTCTACCCCTCTCAACTTTCACCCAATTTATGGGGTATTCTGGTTGGGTTGTTTGTCTTCTTTAGGGACAAGGGCTTGGGTATTCCTAGTATAGCTCTGTTCTTGGACCTTTTTAGTGTGAAAGAAGCCGCCGAGGGCTTTCTTTATCTATCTAGACTTGCCGGCGCTTCTCTGATTATCTTGGATCTCCCATCTTCCCATAGATTGTGGAAGGAGCGTTACTTCTTCGTCAATGGCCGTAATTGGGAGTACGACCCCCTTGATAAGGATGACACCCTAGGCGTTCCGGTTGCCTGGACCACTCTAGAGAATCTGCGAGAGCATCGCTTTGGCTTAGTTTGGTCTAGCTTTCGTAAGTTATAGGGTGCCTCTAATTCCGCTTTGGCCATGTGTCTTTCAAGTATTCGCCTCGATCTCAGCCCTGAAGACAAAGTCATAAAGCGGGAGCTGGCTGAGTGTCTTCCGCGCGCTTACTCGGAGCTCATCAGGTCGGATGTATTCACGGATCTTGAGTTCGAGGGATTCTCCCGGATTAAGCTACTTTGGAGCCTTCACCTCCCTCCCGGATTATGAAGTTTTCTCATGATGGGCCTCGTTGTCAAACCTACTGGGAGAGCTTTTGGCTCGGGTGAGGAGGCAATCCCCGAGGTCCGGAGTGTGAAAAACTACGGACTCTCCTCTCTGAGGCGCGCAGATCTGGGGTAAAGTCAGAAGTTGGGGACGTCTTCCTCACCTTCCACCCATGTGTCCCAGGAGGTCTTTGGGGGCAGAAGTGTTAGCCCTTAGGCCGGTTCCCAGAGCCCAGTTCTGACCTCGCTATGGTTGCGCTACAAAGGGTAAAGATTCCTCGGGGAGGGCTGCTGAGCCTCCGTTGGAGGTCATGCCTATCACCATTGGAGTCCTCAGCGCGATCTTGTGAGACCTCACTGATCGGGACGGAAAATTCGGAGGAAGCGTCCCGAGGCTGATGGAGATGGTGATTCCTTGCTCCTCAATGCTAAGCTTGCGGCTGGCGCGGTTTCGTCCATCCTCAGAGATTCTGACCTTAAAAGGTTGGGTGCCCTGCCTATTGAGGAAGCCTTAGCTCTTTCCCTCCAGGGGGTCACCTCTGTAAGTTCCCATGTCTTGTTGTGTCTGCTTTTATCTTGGGTTTGAGTTGTGTGTTGACTTTAAGTTAGGTATCGGCAGGTGGCTACTCATTTGAAGGGTTTGGACTATGTAGGTGGTCAAAATGTCGGAGACGGAGACAGGACACGAGGGCTATAACGCCTCAGTTTCCCATATAAAGGCTCGACTCGGCTGGAGTCCCACCGCGAGCGATACGCACGACCTGACTTGGATATTAGATCCGCATGATGCCCAATCTCGTCAATTCTACCCTTCCTTTATCAGGAGGAGGTTCACCCGGGGCATCTCGGCTGACCCTGCCGGCGGTGGAGCGCCACTTTCCTGCTGATTGGACCTGTGGAAGTCTCTCAATCTCTTGAGGAAGAGGAGCAGCAGGACCATGAGTAACGGGTAATAGAACAAGACCTAACCAATCTAGCCCTAACGCCTGGCTATATTGCTAAAGGCACGGAAGGAAGAAAGACACGTCCGGGACGGAAGCGAAAAAGTTTGCCTCGACGAAGAACCATAGCTTGAGAAGGGCTACGCACGGAAGGTCGAACAAGCGTTAAGAGGAAAGAGCCGAACTCACGGAAAAGCAGCGAGAAGGCTTGAGATCGGGAACCTGGCGAGCGGTTGGGGATGTTCTCGGAAGAATGAAAATGAAGGAGTGGGCCTGTAGAGAAGTCATCATTATCATAAGACATGGCTGCGTGAAAGCCACAACGGCTTCGGCCTTGAGCAAACATGTGGAAATCGCACCAGGTTTTGAAATGATATAGCCCTTGCACACACTTGCCGTACACAAGGGCTGGGGGCAACTGATAGGGTTTAAAAAATGGGGCGCCTTCGGGCCCGCTCGCCCGAAGCCACGAGGAAAGGTAAGCCCGGTGAGGCCTTAGGAGGCCCTTGTATAGGCCCGAGAAATAAACTCGATTTGTTCTCCTACGGACTGACAACATGGACAATGCGAAAAGCCCATATCTATAAATCAAATCGAGATCTCCATCGGTGAGGAAGTAGGATAAATCCCGACGACATCCTGACAAACCGAATCTGACGGGAGAGTAGGATAATTCTCAATAAACCTCTCCCTCATTATCCTTATTAATCAGATATGATAAAGCGGGAAATACCCGTCATTAGGAAGAATCCTTATCACCATCATTTGGGGAAGAAGCATATGTTATAAATGCAAGACCACCACAAATTGGTAAAGGTCTGTGAACGATGCGCCCTCTAGCGATTGATTTCTTATTTCATCGGAAAGAACAGCGACGCCGGAGGCAGCAGGCGAGCCCAGCCGTCCCCTTTGTTCTTACTTTTTGTAGAGGTCGACACACCAAGCCGGCCGGACGGTCAGGTGATTCGAATTGACCCAACGATCCCGATACGCTCGGCCCGATTCGGTTAGAAAAAGGCATCATCAACTCACGAAAGCAAAGATAGTACCCAGTTCGTTTAATCCCATGATTTTTATGATATGATATAGTTATACTTGGTACGTGGCTAGTAGGAATACGAAGTCGGAGTGGTGGCCGTGGTGAAGCTTCATTTGTGCTTAGTAAGCGAAGTGACAACGACAGCCCGGTGGCCGATGGGCTTGGCCAGGAGGCATGGCGGCTTGCGGATTCGACCAGGTGATGTAAAGCGGGCCTTTGTAGAGAATTTGGGTGCATGAACCCAGAATGAAAGGAGAAACACTGACCCGGCTATTTGTAAGAAAATATTGATTCTTTTCTTCTTCCACTCATTTTCTCGATGGCTAAGCAGCAGAACATTCGAGCTCAAGTCTATCACTCCGATTCTGCAGGAATCCGAGTTCCACCGGGCTTTTTATGAGGATTGGCAGCTCATATCTGATTTTTTGGAGGTGTGTGTCTGTTAAATATAATGGAGTGGATTGATGATATTTGAAGTGACCGATTGATTCTGATTACATTGAAGGATAAAGCCGAAACATTGGCTCATTTCATAACCACCAGTTAATAACATCATGGGATGACTTATGAACAAATTTATGGCTAGATTTTCCGCTGACCCAGCGACAAAGTTGAGAATCGTAAATCAGGTAGCTTTTATCGATATATGAGAGAGTCATTCTATAGGCATGGAGAGATTCAAAGATATGTTGAAAATGCCCTCACCCTTAGTTTTTACCAAATGGATCTGAGTCCGTAATTTCTCTGATGGTTTGAGTGCCACTAGGACTCTCATTGGTATACGCTAGAGGAGTGATTATGGGGATGAATGAAGTGGAGGCTTATCAAGTCTGGAGACATAGCCTTGAATGATTGTGATAGCCGGTTAAGAAGTATACCCAGAAGAAACGGTGGGGTGTTTGACTTAGACATGTTCTAAGCGTATCAGCTCAAGTGTCTAGAGATCTCAAAGCAACTACAACTTCTCAACAATTAGGATCTGATGTTGCATAAGTTGAAGAAAGCCCGGCATGCGAGCAATGTCGTGGATAAATCTCTCCTCTCGGTGCCCTAATGATGAATGCTATGGGAGATTTGGCTAGTGAGCAAGCTCGATATATAGAAGTTCCACCAAAACGAACTTCAACCCTTATGGTGAAACTGATCAGGGGTGACATCTATTCTCATTGGAAAATCATAATGCGGGTAATCTATGGGAGAAAGCAAACCTCTACAACCCTTGCATGGGAAGACTACGGTGATAATTAATGAAAAAGTGAAGCGCTCGAGCCGAATAGATCACGGGAAGGAGAATTTGTATTGACTACTCCCGGAGACTAAATAAAGTGACGAGAAAGGACATTTTCCACTTCCGTTTATTGATCAAATGTTAGATAGACTACGCGGGGAATGAGTACTTACGCTTTGAATGGACCCCGAGGGACCGATCACTATTATACAGAAGATCGGGAAGACCACCTTCACATGCCCTTATGACTCTTTCGCTTCCCGGAGAAGTACCATTTTAGACGTGTAACGCTCGGGACCTTTGATTGTATGATGACGATATTTTTCGGACATGGTTGAAAAATCCATTGAAGTGTTCATGGGTGATTTCTCGATGATTAGATTACATTTGATAGCCTCCATAATATGGCGTTGATCTTTGAAAAGTTGCATGGAAACCAATTGAGTTTTAAATTGGGAAGAAGTGCACTATGGTGAGAAGGCATAGTATTGGGACATTAACGTATCTAGGAGTGAGGTTGTGTAGAGGCAAGAGTTGAGATCATAGAGAATCTGCGCCCTCCCACATCAGTAAAGGGAGTACGTAACTCGCAATATGTGGGTTTTATAGACGGTTCATCCAAGATTTCTCCAAAGTTTCAAAACCTTTGTTATATCTTCTTATGTAAGGTGTTCCGTTTGAGTTTAATGAGCCATGTATGAATGCCTTTGAGTTGCTGAAAAAGAAGTTGACCTCGGCCCTATGATAGTCGCTGGGTGGAACCTTCCATTTGAATTTATGTGCGATGCAAGCGACTTTCTGCGATTAAATGTTTGTGAAGAAAAGAAAAAGTTTCTATGCCATCTATTATGGTCGAGCGTTTGATGATGTGCTCAGGTGCTGCCCTGAGAGAAAAGAATTGTTAGTCGTTGTGTTAAGCCTTTGACAAATTCAGACCTTATCTTTATAGGAAACAAAGTCATGTTCTGAGATCATTCCTTAATCAAACCTTGATGACTAAGAAAGAAAGAAAAACCTCGACTTATTCGATTAGATTACTCTTATTGCAGAATGATGTGGAAGTGAATCAGAAGGTTCCAATATAAACGGCGATCATCTGTCAAGATTGGAAACACGAGAAGCTTGATCGAAGTATACATTTGTACATTTGATGACACATTCCTAGATGACCAGGATCTGCCTTGTCGTGTTTGAAATGTCCCCGTGGTTTGCCCGACATAGCCCGATTATCTTTGCAATCGGTGTTATTCACGACCTCGATTATCAATAAAAGAATAGATTCTTTGTAGATGTTAAGCGCTATTTCTAGGAAGACCCAATCCTCTTTGAACAGTGCCCCGATCAGATTATTCGCAAGTGTGTATTGGAAAGTGAAGTGGGTGAGATATAAACGCACTGCCACTCTTTAGAGTGTGGGGTCCATTTCAATGGACGAAAATAAGCGGCAATTGCACAACCAAGCTTTTATTGGCCCTCTATGTTCAAAGATACCCACTTGTTCACAAAGTCATGTTCGGTGTTAAAGGACCGAGAACATTGGAAGAGAAATGAATTCCATTGTGAATATTCTAAAGGTAAGCTTTTTGATGTCTGGGACTGAGTTTATGGGTCCGTTTCCATGCGTCCTATTGGCACAAGTATATACTCTTGTGATAGACTACGATGTCTAAGTGGGTAAAGCCATTCAAACCATTACGCTTGTGATGCCAAAGTGTTCTTGCGTTGCGTCGGGATTAACATATTTTCCAAGTTGAGAAACTCTTAGGCGATGTCAGTGATGAAGGTTCAGCTACTGTAGTTGTTTGCATCGCTCGGCCAAATATGGGATTGAGCATCGGAGTGTCACTTGCGTACCACGCCAAAGCAATGGGCAAGATTTGAGTGTCAAATAGGGAGATTAAGAAAATCTTAGAAAAATGATGTGTGTGAAGAAGCAGGCGAACAAAATTGATGATAGCTTATGGGCTTATCGAACAGCTTTCAAGACCCCAATGGGAATATCCCCGTAACGAATCGTCTATGGTAAGGCATGCCACTTACCGATAGAATCAGAGCACAAAGCATACTAGGCAACTAGAATGCTGAACATGAATCTATGGCGGGGAAAAATGGTAACCCGGTTGAATAGGCTAAGATGAACTTAGGTAGAATGCATATGACAGTTCAAGGATTTATAAGGAGAAGACCAAAGCGTGGCATGACAAGCATTTAGTGCATAGCGAGTTTCAAACGGGACAACAAGTATTGATATTCAAATCACGATTGAAATTGTTCCCGAAAACTTCTCGAGTCAAGATGGTGCAGGCGTTTGATCACCGAGTTTTATACGTGGTGTTGGTGATATCGAAAGAGGTTGATTTAAGGTGAATGGGCGGCAAGTGAAGCCTTATCATGTGCGGTGTTTAAGCACAAGTCCACCACAAGTTTGAAACCAACATAAGTAATGCTTGGGCTGACATGTTGGTTTTATGAAAAGTTTGTGGTTGACACCAGTTGACGGACACAACTTGGTAGAGCTAACGACGATAAACAGCGCTACTTGGAAGCAACTGACTTTTAATCATTTTAATCATCCAATTTTCTTGTTTAAGTTTGCGGGTTTGTTTTTAGCTTGTTTCAATTTTATGTATTTGTATTCTGATGTTCAGGGTTTGAGGTTGTTTGTGCATTTAGGAAAGCAGCGAGCTCTATGCGGGGTTTGGGAAGGAGTAAGTGATCGGAGTTTTCTATGAAAATTTTGTGAAAAGAATTTCTGCGGTTGATGAATCTGAAGCGTGTGGTGGTGGACTGGCGTGTAGCGTTGAAAATACACCTCTGGAGTGTCGCGATGTTAAGTCTTAGCAGTGACGTTTTGGCTCCACCTCTCGGGAACATCGTGGTGGTCTCACGTCACTCGTTGTCTCTCGGGAACGTCGTGGCTGGTCCAGTGTCACCTTTGAAAAATACCTCTCGGGGAACGTCATGACGTTGAGTCCCAAAGTCGTGACGTTGGAAAAACACCTCTCGGGAGCGTCGCAATGTTGATTTCAAACGTCACGACGTTGGAAATCTCACATGCAGGAACGTCGCAAAGTTGGCCCGAACGTCACGACGTTAAAAATTAAGCCTCTCGGGAGCGATCGCGGCGTTACTTTATTTTATGAATGAAGCATTCCATAGCAATCTCACCTCTGTCACTTTGAAAACTCATGCTATCAGTTTTTCTGGTGCTCATTTCGTCCGTCAATCTTAAGCTCCTCCGAAATGTCAGTAGTGACCTCTAAAGCTATAGGCCACGTCAGCTCAACCAGTCCACGGTCATTTGGAGACCTGCTTCGGGATGATTTTTTGGCCCCGTTCTGATCTTGAGTTCCATTCCAACTACCTCTGTTTCTAGGTTGTGTGTGTCCAAGCAGGTACCCTAGGGTTAGTTGGGGGTTCTGGACCCATTTGTCTTCCATCAAGACCACCATCCCACTTAGTGCCCGCTAAGTGTTTGTTAGTTGGCTCGAGTGAGTTTTGGGTGTTTCCTTTGGGTATTTTGGTAGAGTGAAATCCCAATAGGGGTGTGGAAGCCTACTAGAGCATACTTTCTCCTTCAAGTTCATGCTGGTGCCCTTAGCCAGGTACCCAGTGTGAAGCGAAGTGAAGCGAGCTTGAAAAGTAGGCGGGCGGTGAAGAACCCTCTCGGCCTATGACCCGTGATAAATTTGTCACGAGGCGGCTGCGAAGTTCGCCTCATCTTTGCCAATCGCTCCTTCATTGGGAGGAAAGTTCCAACATCCAGATGATTTTTCCATGAAACCGCAGCTAGGAAGGGGGTGGGGTGCATTGTGCAGACTCAGGCGACTACCAGTGGGTGGTTGTCTTGGAGTTTCGCCAACAGCGACTATATACTCGAAGGTCAGGAGTCTATGGGGTGTTAGTAGAACCATTGAAGGCTATAAATGGGTGGCCTGTAGGTCGGACAGTTCAAGCAGAGCTATGTCCCTCACGAAGCAATGCTACTGGGAGTGTACGACTACTAACAAATGGGTAGGGCGAGCAAAGTTAATCAACAAGGGCCCATTCGTGCCTTGAGGCCCAAAAACTTGACCTCTCCACTAGGTGTGGCACCATTTATCACCTCTTATCTCATTCCGATGGCTGAATGTTCAGGGGTGGCGGAAGGGCATTCTTCAATTTCATATCTTAAAACCATCCGTGATGTTTATGCCATAGAGGGGATGCAATCCTTTATAGCAAGGGCCAATCTAAATGAACCTCGGGCACCCCTGTCTCATTAATGGCTTGTTCAAGAATGTAGGGGTGCCGCTGGGGATATTAGAGGCTGGATCCATCCATTAAGGCCATCGTGGCCGAAGGATGGCGGGCGTTCTGGTGTGTTTGTTTATGACTCGGGTCATGAACCTTCGGATGAGGAAAATTTGCCCGGCATACCAAACTGTTTTAGCATGTGTGAGAGACTTCGGGTGGGCCATACTAGCCCGACCACCACCTCCCATCCCGCCCTCCACCCGGCTTCCGTGACCGGATGTCCCTGTCTTTCGCACTGGGGACCCGGAGTTGGGACCTCGATTTTAGGTTTGATCGTTCTAGGAGGGACCTAGGGTGTCGGTCTATGAGCCGGGGCATGGATGCACTGCAGTAGGCATGCGCCTGATCCTCCATAACCGTGAGTCGTGCGGCCTGGCCATGGCCTTGCCTTCCATGCCACCACCCACATGCCGCGATGATCCACGGGATCGGCGGGGGGTTCAATCTTTTTTTTTTTTTTAAATTTCCTTGCCAATGAGAACATTGTCCGTTTTTGTTTGGGGGGGCTGTGGGTGGTAAGGTTGGCATCAGTTTTTTTTCGTTATTTAGGATATGTTTATGTTTATATTCATGGTTTAGGATATGTTTGAGTATTTTGTTTATGTTCATTACTTTCTACCATTTAGGTTTGTGTGTTAGGATGTCTCAGTTTAAATTTAATGTCTTGAGGATTGTGTTAAGTAGTTTGTGTGAGTGATGCAATGATTGCGATCGAGGATATTTTTACCTCTGAAATTTTACGAAACACACGGTCTGAAGTAATAAGAAGAGTCCTTAGATTGTTCGATGCTCGGGAATTACATGCTTGGATAGGTAGGGATGTGCGGTGGTGCCTCCTTGGTGTTCGAAACTGATTCAGAGTGGTACCACTCCACTGTGATATCGAAATTTTTGGAAGCTACGAACTGACTTGCATAAATTAAGCGAACCTTGAGAGTTTCAACACGATGATGGGGACACCAAGAAAGGATTGTGCCATTAGCCGAATCTAAAAAAAAAAGGTGTAGATGGGATCTTCTAGTCGAATCCAGGAGACACGATCAGGGCTTTTTCAGCCCTAATGCCACTAATAATGGCGAGAGCCATTGACTTCCTTTTGGATCATGAATGGAGGATGGAGTTTCCCATGACCTAAGGCCCTTAGGTTTGGTTGAGTCATTAAGGAGTGGGATTAGAGAGGCTGAGATGTGGTATATAGTATGAGAGTCACCAAAGATCTAGAACATAGCAAACTTACGGGCACTAGAGTCTCGTTAATAAAAATGGTGTGTTCTTATCCTTCGTAGATTGGAGCGCTCTCCCCGAATAAGCGAGTTGGATTAAGTTTGGGGTCACGAGGTCGAGTTATATGCTAGAATCAGCCCATCCATTTGCAGATTAGACTTCTTGGGAAAGGCCGCGAAAGCCTAGAATTGAGTCACTTGTCGACCCGGGTGGATTCAGCGAATTCTTTAGTTGAAGAACAACCTTAAGGATCTCGAGTGACAAAGAGCGAATTGTGAGTTCGGTTCATTTGATCCTTCATCGGCAACATGGCCATCACCCTCGTGTCATTAAGTTTAGTATGTTATTTTTCTTGTGTTTAGGTTGGAGTTGTTTCTTGTAGACAAGCAAAATGAGATCGAAATTGTGATGAGTGTAAAAACATATTCTCAAATAGGGATTATGGTCAGTCATTCATATATATGACCTTGTTTTAGATTTCTTTTATAATGTTGGTTTTATTGGGTTTTGCATGGAAATGTTGAAAATATTTGGATGCTAAACATGGGGTCAGAAGATTGGTGTGAAATCATTTGGCGATCTCACGGAATTGACATCCCGATCTGAAGGTGGGGACTGGCGTGGGGCGTTCCCAACTCGCCGATCTGGCAGTGGCGTTGGAAAAAGATTGACAAACATCTCATGTGAAGCTATAAAGGAAGGGAGATCCAATTGGGGGTTTAAAAATGTTTGTGAGCTAGGTTTGAGACTGGGGTTGGGACAGAAAGATAGACTTGGAATGATCTGAGAGACACCAGTCATTGGATAAATGTTTCTCATCTATCTTGAGGTTTCTCTATCTTTTTATATCTTAATCTTACTTTCATTTAATAATGGAACTGAGAGCCATCAATGGACTCTAAATTCAGTGTTAGAGATTGTTGTTGTGGATTGGACATGAATACCTATATTTAAAGTGTTAGCCTTTTTATCATTCACAAATATCTTCATATATATTTGTTTTACCCATTCTTTCATGCTTGGATGAAATCGACATATTAATTTCTGAGTCAATCTTAATATGTGAGTGGTTCTTTGCAGATCTAAAGTGAATGAATTAGACATAGGTGAGTTAGCACAATAAACTTTTGAGTAATAACAGGATTATAATTAGTTAGGAGGCTTAGGAGTTTTGCATTCTAACACCTTTAATGCTTAGGAGTTGAGCAGAACAGAAACCCTAGTGATAGAGAGGGAGGTTAAATGACCTTGAGAAAGGCTGATGCATTAGATGGCAAGCCTTGGAAGTCGCATATTGAATAATGGAATGATAAAAATCTCATAGTAGAGACGGTCCAACCTGACACCTAACGCACCCCATGTTGATCACTTTTACATCAGAAGAACAGTTGTTGATAATGAATTAATTTGATTCTTCCATAATTCGCCATTTGCTAGTTTAGAATATTAAATGATATTATAATTTTGTGCCAGCGTATAGTTAGAGTTTTCCATGGCGGATTGATATCGTGCCATGAATGCACTATATTGTAGTGAAGCGTGCGCTTGGTCGACAGACCCACTCATTGCGGATCTCAGCAAAAGCGCACGTCTGGCCTTCTACGGTGGCCGGATATTTCAAGTATAGGTCCAGCTGTCGGTAGGCGGATGATCATCTTCAGGAGTGGCGGATGTTTGGGACTACGAGATGAGGTAGGAACCATGTTACCATTATATCATTTGGACACCTAAAGGATTATCTCAAAGAGTAGAATCTAGTTATGGACACCTGATCGGTCATTAAGTGGGGACCTTTACATATCTTTGGATTTATTCCTCCTTACCCATTGTGACGGCCGGGAAGCATTATTAGTTGAAGCTGTTGCATAGGGCCTTACCTTTGCGGCCGGCCGGATATGGAGGCTAGGAGTGGGGTGAGATCATGCCAGGCTCTGTGGGACCAGGACAACCCAGTGTTTCGCCATTACACATAGTGCAGTTATAGATTAAATTAGGTTGTTAGGGTGTGTTTCTCTATCTTTATGGGCGAAAGTCATTATTTCCAGTGGGTGCCTCTCATTCTTTTGTTCTTTGCATCTTATTATGCCTGGAATTGGATCAAGGTGAAACGGATAAGTCATCATATGTTAATCATAGGGAGTCGTACTTATCGTGCATCTATGCACCATTAAAAATTCGCGGGCGTGAGGATTACAATGTTATCATGGAAATTGTTGCCATTTTGACAAAGAAGTATATACAAATTAATGTTGATATTATCATGCGACATTTTCCTTTCTCCATAGATTTGTTTATCATACTATAAAATCATAATATATGTTATATCTCCCATGAATCACTCAGTGTTTAGCATTGGGAAGGGCTTCGTATCTTTGGTGGTGACGATTATAAAAGAAGTGTTTGGTATGTGAGATAGTGAAGATATCAGTCCATGTTCAAACTTTGTTTGTTATTAAGAATAATATCATGAAGCATATGGCGTATTCAGTGAAACTAACTGACAGTCAGTAAAATCAGGTTCACGCCCGCTAAGTATTGTGGTCTAAATTAATTGCCCTTGCCCCACAAAAAGCAGGGTTTCAAAAATGATGAGATGGTATTTAAGTGGATTCTCAGGCTTCGGAGGCTGTAGAAATTAAATCACAGTCTATATCCACGGAGGTGGAAGTGTTCATTCAAAAATCTGTTAGCTTCGATTGGATATTTCGGTGAGGTTAAAGCGAGATGTTCGATCCAACTTCGGTGCAGCTGGTGAGAATAAGGTAATCTCAACAAACAACCCAAACCGCGAAATTTCAAAATATAAACAATGCAAAATCCGAAAAATTGCGAAGTTGTTTGTTTAAAGGTCAAACTAAAAAAATGAAGGCGGAAGAGTAAAGCAAAGGCTAGCACGAAGGAAGCGGAGAAGATGATGTGGACGGGCAGATCTGCACAATAGGAGTCGATAAGAACAGAAACCCAGAAGATGGGAAGACATGACGATACTGTGGGCGAGTTGGGTCTCTTTATAGCTGTATTATATTAACTCACCACTTCTTCACTCGCGTTTTTTGATTTGCAGCTGTAGCTGCAGAAGAAGGGTTTAGTTTGTATGACCAGTTCCATGACGTCGTTTTGTCTGCTGTATGACCCTGAAAGCGATGTCATTTATTTTTTAATACATATCAAAATGTCGTTTAGAAATTTGTTAGAACAAAAGCGATGTCGTTTGGATAAGTAAGTCAGATAAAACGACATGTTCATATGATCAGTGTTTTAATTTAAAAAATTAAGTGACTGTAAAGCAATGATGTTTTTGGACCTGAAACCATGAAGACGACTTGTGGTTTGACTCCATAAGCTGTATTTGTATATTTAAACTGTAGGCTCCAGTTTTATTGTTTTTCAAACAAAAATACATTCTGACCTCAGACCTCATTTGTTATTAATTGGTTTGAATTTTGTTTTAATTGAACAAATTATATTAGAAAATAATTTTTTAATTAACATGTCGTATATATCTTTTATGGATAGCTAATTTTAAATTATTTAAATATTAAATTATAAAATTTTTAACTTATTTAATATAATCTATTTCTAATAATTTATATACTATTTTTAAAATTTTAAAATATTTTAATCATCTTATTAAGCAGATCTACGATACACGACTGGATACGCCTCGAACCGTCCGAGCCTGGGTGATCGATACCAGCCGATTTCAACCATGCCACAAAAGAAGTAAACATTAGAAAAAGAAATCCACCGCCGGTCTGTCGAAAAGTGGTATGCAAACCTTGGAATTTTTGTAGTACAATAGTTTACTTTAGATTGATTCTAACTTAATTTGGAAAATATTTGTTAGAAACGGGTTTTCGTGGGCCCTAATGCACATGAGTTCGATTGGAAGCTCATGCAAAAGTATGACATTACCGCTAAATTAAAGTCACTGCGCTTTTAAATATTTTGATGTATATAATCAGGTGTTCCGTGCCTACAACCCATGTTCAAAATCCCGTGATCTCGTTTTAATTTAAGACAAGATGTCCGAACTCCTCCTATAAGACTTAAGTAAAAAGTGTGCGTATGTAATATATTTTCAAGTAAAAGCACACATAATATTTTTACATGGTTTGGCAAATCCATTTAAGTCCAAGAGGTATTAAGCCTGCATGCAAGGATTTTCACCGACCATTCAGTTTATCATTTTTCTTATGTAGTACGACTCCTCTCTACCCACTCCACCCTTCTTAAAACCTAGCGATCTCATGAACCTCCATTCCCTTTCTAAAGCATCGCACACCCATACCTATATTACATCAATATAAGATGAATAAAATAAAGAACATCGTCTTTCACCAAAGGTGAAAGGCTTTAAGGTGAAATACCTCAATGTGGTATCTACACTCCATACTCACTCAAAGAAGTTTGGACTTCACTTGTTCTTCTTCAAGCTCTACTCCTAAAAATCTGTGTTGTGAACTTCCAATGCCCTGAATTTATAGCCTTGCTAATTAGTCTTAGAAATCTAGATATAGTTGGATCATTTTCCTAATATGACTCCAACCCCACCTTCTATTTTATGTTTTTTCCTTTCAGCTATCACAACGAAAATAGGAAACTTGTTGATCAAGAATCCTCATCAAAATAGATCCTAGAAAGTTTCTAATCCCGGGCTCAAAGCTAGATGTCTGTGATCTTCCGAGATTTGATCATATCCTCTTGCTAAATAGATCTTGTGCCCATCTACATTTGCTCCCTAAGTTCCTCGTCCCAAGCTCATCTACTGCAAAGCCTCTACAGCCTGTCCTGACTTCCAGACATCCCCATTTCTAAAGACATGCCTACAACATGATAGCCTTAGTCCAACCACATTCGTCCTATTAAGGACTTCACTTCTATTTCATCAAATCTTCATTAATTTCGATCTCTGAAGTAGCTACCTTCTTGTAGAACCCTTGATACGAAGATATGGACAATTATATCAAACCTAACATTCTCCCATTTTGTCTATATCTTCAAGAAAATACCCCTAAAGAATGAAGACACACACTCTCGTCCCCCTTATTTTCTCTCCTTTTTTTTTTTTTTTTTTCAGGAAGGCATGGATAAATGGCCGAAAGGTCCAGGATCACGACGGCTTATCAGACTGACATGGGACCCCATTTAGTCCACAATGCATACCCCCCATGGATGACTATAGTGATTCATACCTTGAAGCATCCAAACCTTTTAGTGAAAATGTTGGCTAGTTGATCTTTAGTGGATATGTGCCTAAGATAAATGATTTTGTCCTCAACCATGTTTCGAATGTAGTGGTGCCCTATGTCAATCTACTTGGTTCTCGAATGTCGAACCGGATTTTTCGAGATATTGATATCATCAAGTTGTCATAGTGAGTGTTGTGACTTCTCCAAAGTCTCCATAGTCTTTAAGAATATTTTTCATCCAAATGAGTTGTGTGCATCCACTACCAATTGCTATGTTTTCTCGACCTGGCCGCGGAAGGATATGCGCTCTATTTTCGCTGAATTAAGACACAAAGCTGTTTCCAAGGAAGAAACACCCACCAAAAGTACTCTTTTGTCAGCCCGAGCCTAACCCTATCAATGCTCAATATCCTACTAGGCTACATCGTGGTGTCTCTGTGTACCGCATACCATAGGCCGTATTTCATCGGGACACATTTGATAATCTTTCGACCGCTAGAAGATGACTATCCTCGGGGTCATTTCGTCTCCTCACAAACTCGCATGCTATAACATACGCTTCGACGACGCATTCAAGTACAACAAGCTTCCAACTGCTTTTATAGAGAGTCAGATCAACACTTATTCCTTGCTTCATCTTTAGTAATCTTGTCAGCGGGTCCCTATCGAGGTCCTTCGATGCTCTCATATACCAAGTCCTAACTCACTAACCAGGTTCTAAGATATTTTTCCTACGTAGATAAAAATCCATGAGTTGATTTTGTCAGACCAAGATCACGAAAGTATGTAAAGTTCTTCGACCAAGCTCATTTCAAATTTTGTGCTCATGTGTTTTACAAACTGTTCCACTGTGTGCTCGATGCGGACCCAAATACTATGTCCCACAACATTCAAGGGCAATTACTTGCTTTTGACTTTTCTAAGTGAAGAGAGCACGATCTCGCTCCTCACGTGTAACCACATTTTAGGAGGTATTCCGTGAGTCTTCTCATACAAAGCTCCCGGAGCTGCTTTTAGCCCATGCAGATCATTTTTGGGTTTGTAAACATGATTGGGAGGAAGAAGATCTTCAAACCTCAGGTTAAGATACAAACACTTCTTCATGTAGATACCCATTTAACAAAGCACTTTGACACCAATTGAAAACTTTTAACTCGAGTGTGTAAGAAAATGCCAATGGTAGACTATTTGACTCAAGCGCTACTCAGGCAAACGTCTCCATCAAAATCTACTTCCTTCACTCGAGCGTATTCTCGGAGCTAAACTGCATGCTTCTTTGCTTTCTAGTGATGCTTCTCTCTTCAACTCCGTCTCGCTCTTGAAGATCCACTCGTCCCAATTATATTTGCATATTAGTACTTTGGAACTAAACTCTAACCTTCATTATGTCCGAATTATGATAGTTCTTCCTTGATACTGGATCCGTAATCCCGCTCGTGAGCCCCTTGTAATTTCGTTAAATTATGAGGTGTAGCGCCTAAGGCTAATGAATATCATTTCTTTGTTGATTACCTGGGAATGCCCCTCGGTCCGAACACTCACTTCTGTGATCTCCCAAAATATCAATGGCCTGATGGTTTTTATGAATCTTCTGGGAGGGCTCTCGAACCCGGATGTCGCGAGTGTCTGTGCATTATTATGGTCATCCCATAGGAGTCCTCGTTGTCCTGACATCGTCATAATCGAGTGCTCAATGTGATGGTATACTGGGACTCGCTGAGTCTTCTCGCACTTCAAGTATCGGCACCATAGGAGGATCTTCTGGTCTAGATGTTTCACTCGACAAGATAATCATCAACTCAACATTAGTTGATTCTATCATAGCCTTGGTTATTTTATCAGACACCCTATAAGCACTACCGCAGTAGTACCCTAGAAAGACACCTTCATCCCTCTTAAGATTGAACTTCCTTCGTTCCATGTCATTTAGATGTGCACCTGACTACCAAATTTATAAAGATGTTTCATATGATGTTTTTGAGAGTTCCAAATTTTAGATAGATTCTATTCGAGATGTAAAGATGTCATATTTGATCGTTTCGCCCAAAAATTTAGTCGACACTTCGCTTTTAAATACGACTCAGCCATTTCTCAGAGTTCTTTCTTCTTTCAACTACTCCATTTTGTCAGGATTTTGGGCAGCAAGAACTCATGTCTCTACACTATTCTTCTTGTAGAAACTTTCAAACAAGGAGTTTTCGAATTCTACCATGATAACTCCTTATTCTACTTATCTTTAGATTCATTGATTGCGTTCTCACGCCTTTGCCGCTTATTCAAATGCTTCAAATTCTTTGGATTTGGTTATGATGAAATTTACCCAAGTGAACCAAGAGAAGTCATCTACACATACATATACATACCCTTTCCAAAGAATGCTCTTTATTTGTATCGGGTTCATTAGACCCATGTGGACCAATTCCATAATTCCTGCAAGAGAGCCTAGTTGAGACTCGTGAGGTGTTCGAACTTGTTTCCCTGGGCTTGTCATCAATTCACACATTCTTTTAGGTTCTCCTTTTCGAGATTTGGGACATCCTTGATAGTTTTCACAAAGAATTGTATTTCAGAGGTCGTTATGGCTTTAAGTATGTCCCATTCATTTCAGGCTAAAGGTTAGTTTCTGCTAATTACGGCCATGCATGTGTTCTGCATTTGCAAGTAGATAGTAGTTTTAATACATGTTCTACAAAATGAATGCCAGCCACATAACCCTGTTTTCGCTTAAAACGCGGTTTTCTGTTTGTTTTCTCTGTCTCCTTCACAGATATTCTTCCAGATTGAATAATATCCTCAGAGAGTTAATGTTTCGAGGTGATATCCTCACATGGGTTACTTCCTCACCTAAGTGCATATACCATGAAAAACACACCGAAAGGTTAAGAGGAGCCAAAGAAAGATCGTGTCTCTTTGACAATCTTCGTTATCTTTTTCATTGCGCCCGCATTTCTCTTCTCTTACAATATTTTTTCTGCGAATATGCAGAGCTAAAGTTAGAAGTATTCAAAGAGAGAAAACGTTTAAAAAGTGAATAGCGAACGAAGGCTTTCGCCGGAACCGTTCACTGACGACATGTTATTATTATTATTATTATACAGATGTTATTACGCCATATTATGTTATTCACACACACACACACACACGCCATTTACGCCACACACACACACACTTCTGAAGACTGCCAGGATAACCTCCGAAATACTACTGCCTGCCTCGACGTGAATTACCGATACCCCAAATGACACTTCCCCGGACTGTCGAAATTCCTTTTCAAACATTTTCCTTTTATTTTTTTCATAGAAACATGATTATTCTTAATATCTTCTAGAAACCTTACAGAGTGCGGGAATGCATTATGCATCTCCAACATCCCATGCTAATATATAAACATGTATATACTAACATAATTAACCATAAACTGGCGTTATTCAATTTGCACCACAACACTAAAATAGTTCTTCACACGGGCTAATCGACCATCATATTCATTTTGAATCACTCAAATCACACAAAATCACACAACAGTGGGCCCAACACGTGAGCAGTCCTTTCTGCACTCGGCTCACGCCACATTAATGTGGATTTTCCACTTGGAGGTTCAAATGTTCTTGAAATCATTGCTTAAATCAAGCTCGTAGTATCCCTAACACTCACATGCCCTAGCCAACATATTACCACAAGTGAGAAGATCTCATTTTCGAGTTGCCGAACTCCACTAGTCACTGTATTTCAACACGCAGAGTCGACTTCGGCTTCTCGCTTCCACGGCAACCGACTTGTCACGGGCGGGAGACCCGAGAGAAGGTACACTTACTTCTAAAATTCGAACACCAACCTACGCCCGCTTCCATCCCTCTACCGCATCTGTCTTCAAATCAAAAGTGAGAAGAAGACTATTTCACTCTTGTATTCTATTAAACTTTTCGTGGCTCCATCCATGTCCCTTTCATTTAACTATTCGACACATGACCCAATCTAACCATAATTAATCTCCCAATCCTTCAGAAGACCCGAGAAAATTCCAATTTTCTCGAAAAAGTAAAACGGTACTTTGGCCAAAATCCGAAATTTTTCTGTGATCTCTGATGATGAAACAGATTTCACCGTTTGAATCGTCTCTTACGAATCTAACTACCACGTCGACCCGAGACAAATAATTTGACATTTTCGAGACACTGTGTCGAGTGCCGAAAACTGACTTGTGAAAGATGACAGATGTGACAAGTCACGTAGATATATGTACTCATGTGACACATGTTGCAAGATTAGTGATGATGGGAATGAATGGCTTTAGATTAAGCCATGTGTCAAAAGTCACTTAAGAGGGACAAGATGGGAATTAATGAACAAAGCACTGACAAGACAAAACATGAGACGCTTTTCTTCTTCCAATTAAGAAGAAAACGCGGCAGAAGGAGACCAAATCGTGTTGGTCAGGATTCGAGTTTTGGTGAGGAGAGAGGGCTACTAGATTTCCAAGAATTCGGACCGGGCCTGGCTCTCAACTGGAGTAAGAAGCAAAGCTCCATCTACGCGCAAGTGGCTGTGACACCGATTCGTGGAGTCTCGACAACTCCAAGAGGCAGTGATCTTTTCTACTTGTGTTAATTTTCGCTAAGAGCCATGCAAATGGTTAGGAATATTCCCGAGGCTTAATTAAGCCGTAATTTCGCCTCAAAACATTTTGGAACCAGGTGAAAATCTTAATATAGGGTCGGAACAAAGGCCAACCCGAGGGTCACACTGCTCACGTGATTTTCGTGTGATTTTGTGGTCACTGGTTTGATTCAAAATGAATCGCCAGAATTGCTTAATTAGCCCATGTGAAATCACAAATTTCGTGTTATTGATGTGAATTTAATAGTCAAGAATTGTGTGAATTAATTATGTTATTATATATTATGTTTTGTATATTAGTACGAATATTTCTGGGATCGCATAATGCATTCCATATGCACCCAAAATTCTAGAATATTGTGAGCTGAAATGTGACGACACGAAATGAAAAAAAAAAATGTTTCAGGAAAGGAATTTCGAATTTCAAGATTTACTGAGAATTGTGTCGAGATTGTCCAACAATTCACGCTTGGAGGCCCATGAATCGCTTCGCAGTAATATCCAAACGCATTCGCCTCATGAATTCAACATATTTTACCAATTCGTAGTAAGCTTTCAGAACAAAAGCTGCTTCAAAACTGATTTTACTCAGATTTGGGACAAAGTACGGTGAGGAGCCTAAGTAGAATTCCTAAGACATGTGGATCGGGAATGTAGACATTCAAGTAGATCATGTATTTACTGAGTGTGATTGTTTTCCATGACATAATTTAGCGCGGCAACCCACGAGGAAAACATCACCATCGGGCTTGGCCACCCGTCGAGGATCACATTTCTGTACAAAGGAGGCACAGGAGGATCTGCTCACTAGAGGTCGTTGCTTAGAAAAAAAAAAAGCCTGCCTGTGGCTTCTGTAGAGACTTTTGTATAACATGTAGTAGAAATTGTACTTTAATTTAGTGTCAATTAAGAGGATTTATTAATCTGAACTACAATATAGTTAATGTATTTTGTGAGACATGCAAAGCCCAAGTGGGCTCAATTATTTTATTTGCATGTGGACCTTGGTCATTAAACTGCTTCAGTATCGACTGGGGTAGAGCCCTCGTATAAAGGAGACTCTACCCAATTCTCGTGAGTGAGGTCGAAGTGCCAATTCTACATCCACGAGCATTCCGCAGTCGAATTTTGTCACTGCATCTCAGTCATGCAACATGTGTCACATGAGTACATGTAGTAGGTGAATTTTGTCATATCACATGTCTCTCACAAGGCCTTTTACGGCACTCGACACCCGGTGCCTCGAAAAACGTGAAATTCCGACTATCTCGGAATTCGACGAAATTTGACGTGGTAGCTAGATTTTCATGAGACGAATTCTAACTATAAAGTCCGCCATCATCCGAGATTCAGAAAATTTTGATTTTTGATCAATTACTATCTACCATTTTTAAAATTGAATTTTTCCGGTTTTAAGACTCGAGAAACCGTAACAAAACAAAAGGGGGAAAATTATGAATGAATTGAGAAATGAAAGAAGAAGAAGAAACAAAGTATAACCTTGTAGGTCTGATCGAAAGAAGAGAGTAGACTCTCTAGTTCTTCATATCAAGAGTCGCATTTATCTCTTCCACTTTCAAAATTCAAGAAGAAAATGGTGATGAAAAATATGGATAATAAGAAAGAAAATCATTTTAATAGAGATTTATTACTCAAGAAAACCCAATAAACTCCATTCATCAGCCCATGACTCCTTCTCTTTCGTCTTACATGCCTACACAAAAACCCTAAAATGACCCTCTACTTAGATAAAGAACCACTTTTATACCCTCATAAACATTTGGTAGTCATTTGAATGCACCAACAAATATAAATACTAAGTTAATTTATTATTTTGAATAAATTGGAATTTTTTTTTACATTAAACATTAAATTAAAAAATATTAAATATTTTAAATGTTATTCAATAAAATTAATTAAAAATGAAATAAACCAATTATTAATATTTTTATTTTTAATAAGCAATTTTCAACTTAAAATGATATACAGTTTTTTGTAATCTAAATGTGAAAAAGTAAATAATAAATTTAAAATTAAAACATAATCGGTTAAGGATAAAATATAAACAAGAGTTAATATTCATAATTATAATTAATTAAATTAATTTGAAAACATAATGAGAGATAGTTGATAAAATATTTAAAATCAATATCTAACTTGGATAAAATAATATTATTTGTTCATCCAATACTAAATATAATTTTCTTTAAGGAACATTTATTATTTGCAAATAATATATCATAATAGTTTATAGTTATTTTACATATTAAATTACTAACAAAATAATTTAATTTTATAATACATATTTGATCAATTCATTTTAAAATAAGAATATTTATAATAATTTATTATCAAAGTTATAATATTAATTTTCTAAAATAATATTAGAAATATAAAACAAAAATATTCATTTTAAAAACAATACGAAGTTGTTCATAAAATAATCTAAAATTTTTTGAAAACAATATGAGCTATAATGATAAAATTAAGAATTGATTATTTTTTATAAACAATGCAAAATAAGAATTAGTATTAATAATTAATATATTATATATTATCAATGATGCTAGGAAAAGCAAGTAAGGTTTATGGATTTAATTTTTATGACACTCAATAACTATCATTCTATATTGATCTACCTTATTAGATAATGACACAAAGAAAGGTTTACAATTAATTTTGGCGACGTCTAAATAAGGTCATTATATTACGATTTACCTCTACCGATAATTACGCTTCTTATACATGTCATCAATACAAAAATATTACATTCGATAAATGACGTTTCTAAAAAGCCAATTAATATAATATTCTTATCAAATTAATGATGCTTTCGAAGCATCAAGCAATCGGGACGCCATTATTCTAATTTTCGTAGTCGCTTTATCTACATCATCAATGTTCGAATTCAAAAATATAATAACAAGAATGAGCAAAGATAAAGCAAAGAACTAAATCACAAAAAAATAATGCCAGATATTATTTTCCAACATGATTTACAATAGGAGGTACAGAGATCTGGCCAATTGAAGTGAAAACCATCACCCCATGAAATTATGGGATGAAAGGTATTTCAGTAACTCAGAAACCCTGTTTTAAAAAACGTAAGCCCATAAATAAACCCTACCCTTTCATTTCCTTAACTCTTTACTTTGTTTTTAACTTTATATATTAAAAAACCCTATTACCATTTACATATTCTGAGATTTAAAATATCTAAATATTAAATAAATTAATATATGCACTTATAGGCTCAAAACTCAGCCCAATATTTATAATCTCTCATTATCCCTTTTAATTGTATCCATGTAATGGCAAGAACTACCTCAAGTATATCATATAACTCAATCGTGCATCAAACTGTCACACTTTATGTGTATAAATTCCATGTCCGTTAACTCCAAGTAGCGTACTGTAACTCAAGCTTGTTAAACAATCAGTTCCATCAAAACTTCCTCCCATTAAATAAAATTAATCTTATTTCATGTATCAAATCCAATCATTGAAATAGATTGGACGTTTCTCTTCTTAACTAATCACCCAATAAACTGCTAGAGAAAAGACATGTATTCGAATAATAAGGATTACATCTACCTCGTCTTATAATTACATCATGAAGAGCTTATCCATGCACAAATACAATTACACTTCATTAAGACCTTTAATCTTGGTCATAACCATCCTGACACAAGTAAGACAAAATATGGTATATGAAAATGAATATATTTAATCTAAACATGAATGCATTTAAAACTACTTAGAGGATATTTGCTCAGTTGTCTTTTATTGAAAGCGATTTGTTTTTAAGATATTAATTTGTTTGTTTTTCTATTTTTATGACTTATAATGTATCTTTTTTTTAATGAAAAAGCTTAAAAATACGGTTTCTTTTTTCTAAATAAAAGAATAACATATTAACTTATCTTTACTTTTTTGTCACTTAATAGAAATAAAACATCACAAAAACAAGAAACTAACACTCAACACAATTAAGATTACTTAAATTTCATGAGCATGTAGAAATTAGGAATCATCTCATTGGTATTCAAAATTTGATTGTTAAGGAATATGTCACGCAAAGCTATGAGCGTTGAGACCAAAGCAAACAACAATCCATAAAATCCATTCCCACCTTTATAAAATCTATTATTTGATCGAAATTAGGTGCCCCATAAAGGTTAAAGGTTAAGGGAGAGAAACACAATTTTCATCAAGATTGTTTTCATCCTTCAAGAATTCCTAATGGGTTAAAGGTATACCTTTTTTATCTTTGTATTGATATTGTGAAAATCATATTGTTCCGTTAGTTCTTGCTATTATATAATAATTAGGGTTTGTCATTATGCGGAATTAAGATTTATTCCATATAACTTAAAGAAACCATGATAATAGTTTTATTTACAGGATGGTTTTGTTTTTCTAACAAAAGGTGATTATCGATTTTCAATATAAGAAATAGAAAATCCAACAAGTGGTAATTTGTTAATAATTCAAAACTTATGATTTCCCTATAAAGTTAATTTATTTTTTATTGTTTCTGTTTATGAAATCAAATTTTAATAAGAATTTAATTTGTCGATGTATTTTCTCCCGTATGAATTACAATTATCGCTATTAGAACTTAGATTTTTAATGTTTAATTTTCTTACTATTATTGTAAAGATTTTTTCTTACCGAATTTTATTGGTGAGCATGTATACCTCTGATGTTATTGTGATAAAACTTATGTCAATTAAAGTATTATTTTATCAATTTCGAGATGTTGTACATAGAATGTGTTTTGTGGATAACATATAAAGTGAATAATTTTCTTGATTCATGAAATTTTTGAATCAATTTAAGAATTGGTCACTTTTGATTGAGCAATAAGTATGATTTTGTGGTGTTATATTTTTTTATCACTGATAGATATCCATATATATGTGTGTGAATTGAGGAACATATTTATTCTATATAGTTACGAGTCTTGCATCTTGAATGGTGATGCCTCAATGATATGTATTCCATATACATATATTTAATGACAATTGATATGATAAATGTGAACATGAATAATAATTTTATTTCAATTATTTAGTTGCATTTAATTGCCATATAATCTTTGACCGAATAAATCAAATTCTTTAAATCTTTATGTAGTGATTATGATCCTTTTATAAAAGAATCACTTACTGTACAATTTGGGGTTATAAACTTTAAGTGTATTATCTCTTATGCTATGGTAATAGTAATGACAACATGAAGGTTAAGTGGAGTAACTTGAGCAAAATGAGACATTCTTGGTAATGGGTGTATTGTGAAGGTTTTATGTGACTTAAAGTTTTTTGCTTAATTTAATATTCATATTATGCATGTTTGCAATTACCAGCACTAAACTTACTTGTTTTTTAATATAAAATTATATAACCTTCATCGAGAATTTTTGCTCAATATGATAATATTATGCTTTGTTTGTAGCCATCAAAATGATTGAATATTAATGTTTTGAATGTTAGAATTATTTTAAGTATTATACAATTGAATCTACTTATGAATGATTCATTAGCCACCAAAAATGACTCAACCCCTAAGTTTTTATCTATATCCAATTGTATAATATTATAATTGATTGCCTAACATGAAATGCTTATAAATATGGTGATATAATGTCATAGACTGGGCTGAATTGTTATGAATTCAAAGACAATTTCATTAAAGGTCTTGTTATTGATAACCATTTTATATGAATTACAACATTATGGATATCACTTTGCCTAATATGACGCAAATTGACACTTAGGATTTTGAGGTGTAATTCATATAAATCTAAATGAAACTCACTATGTGAGATTCCTTATTCTATGATGTCATGATGAATATTGAGGTCACCACAAATTCATGTTTAATTTTATTGATTTATAACCAACATGATGTTTGTATGATTAGTATATTACTTGCAGGAGTATATGTCACTTATGATATATTATGACTATACTAAAGGGTTTGATAATCACCTCTAATGAAGTGAATATTATTAACTACAATATTTTGAAATTTATATAATGTGAAGTTCATTAGTCACCAAAGTGGCTGAACTTGAATGTTCCGTGAATTTCAAATTGAGGAATATGTAAATATCGCTCATTCAATATTTAAATTCATATATGTGTAAAGTTCTATGTTACTAAAGTGGCCAATCATGAATGTCTATGAATTTCAAATTAAGAAATATGTAAAATATCGTCATTGCAATATTTTGAAATTCATATAATGTAAAGTTCGTTAGTCACCAAAGTGGCTTAATCTTGAATGTTCCATGAATTTCAACCGAGGAATATGTAAAATAATGTTTATCAAGTAATTTGAAATCATATAATGCACAGTTTGTTAAGTCACCAGCGTGGCTAAACTCAATGTTTCATGAATTTCAAATTAAGAAATATACACTCATGCTATTCAATTACTCATTCTTTATGGATGTCTTAAGTACTTGATAAACGAGTATATTGAAGTTCGTGGTTATAAGATATTTAAAAATTCACCCAAAAATAAACTAACCATCTTATGAATAATGAACATGATGAGATACATCTTATGATTTTGTTAGACTATATTTGTACATCCAAAGATTACAAGTGTAGTTCTAACATGAACTATGAATAATATCCATTAAAGAAATATGTACTAAAAGCATCATTTTTGAAAGTATTATATATTGTAACATCTACCCAAGGGAGAGTCATGGTATATATGTATCATTTTGAAATTATTTGTTTGAAATTGATTATGTTTTTGCTTACAAGCCATCAAGTTTAATCATAAAAGACATGATATCTTATGTTACATTATTGTCATAAGATTTCCTAATTATTTAGCAATAAGTTTACGATAAATTCCTCCGCTAAAATTACCTTTGATCGAGGGACGACTAGTATCATCCTAAAATTTGATGATATGTAAGAAACAAGTCATTATAGATGATAAAACCGCAATACTAATATCTCTGGGAATGATGGATAAATTTTAATTTTATCTTGCTTCAAAGATAGACTTCGGCAATAAGAGATATGGTTGAAAGGAAACAAGTCTCATCGGGCGAAAATGCATTTCCCTTAAAGAATTACAAAGAAGTCAATGATTAGGCTTATAAGAAATATGAATGAACCAATTAAAGAGATGATTCTTACGAAACAATCAAGACCCATAAAAGAAAAAGTCGAATGGTTAAGTATCATACTATTGAAAAATTTATATTTATAGGATTGCCAAAAATGATTTTGAAAGACTCTAAGTTATGGTTGTTGTTGATCCAACAAAAGGAAAAGAATACGAGAGTCTTTTGGGCATTGAATTAAAGTAAACTCATTAGAAAGAACAATTAAAATAATAGTTAAGTTTGTTCTTTTGTATGATTTATGTCATATTTACTAGAGTTTTTATTTTAAATGATTGGTTTTAATGGTAATAGTTTTATTTCTAATATGATGAGAGTATTTATGTGCAAAATACCTTAATGATTTATAATGCTTGATTTAAATTTAAAGAAGTTGAGTATGATTTATCTTTACTCATTTATGACTACAATTACACTTATAGAAGCAAACATGAAGTTAGTTTAGTAACGAAGTCTTTGTACACTTGATACTTATCAATAATAATTGTGATGTATTTTTAATGTTACTTAGTTGGAGTAATATAAGTATGTGTTACTAGCTTAATGTAAACCCAAAACTTAATGTAAACCAGTGAAAATTAGAAATTTTTAGGAAAAATGGCATAATAATAATAATAATTATAATAAATTGCCATAATGGTTCAGGGAAGCCTGGAAAATTCTATGGATCTCAAATGACAAAACAGACTCCACCATTGGATTCGTCTCGGGAAATATAGTTACCTAGAAAATTTTCGTTAAATTCTGAGACAGTTGGATTTTTCACGATTTTCGAGGTAACGGACGTCTAGTGACTCTCAGGGACAAGATTTTTACGAGAATTTTGGGAGTTAGGAAATAACTCAAGGTAAGTTCATTTAAAATAAATTGAACTTGGAATCGGGATGAAATAAATTATTCCCGGACCAAAAGGATCGAGCAAGGGGGACACGTGGCGTGACGTGGGCATGTCCCAACATAAAAGGAGAAAAAAATCTCATTTGGAGGATCTCCCATTTTTTGGGTTGAAAAGCATTGAGAGGTAGAAGTGAGAAAAGAAAAAAAATGAAAACTATTTCTTCGATCCACGGAGTTCCATCGGTCGAGAATTCGTAGAAATTTAGGAATGAAGTTCTGCTCTGCTCGGCCGAGGGCTACGTGTGGGTACAAAAACAGCGAGGATTTTGCTGAGGGATTCAAGCGAGGTTCGGGAAATCAAAGGTTCGGGTTTTTTAGGAAGTGCGTCTGGTTCACAGAGTTTCTTCTACACTCTAAGGAGGTAGGGATCCTTCCTACTTTGGTTTATTTTTCTATTCTAGGGGCTGTTTGGTTGAGTTTTAATGCCCTAAGGGCCTATTTATTACCTGGCCCTAAGGGACTGTTTGGCAAACTAATGGGTTATGGGAATAGTGCTTGGTTGACCATATATGATGTCCAATTTTTGGGCTGATTTTCGGTTAGAAAAAGGAGAATTTTGACTAGTATCCTTCAAGGAAATTGTAGCCCTATCGAGAACTTGATGTTAGGCTTTTGAATCACCCAAATTGGACATCAACCCAAGTTATGGTCCATTTTCCGGGCCTCCTGAGCGACCATTTTGGCAGAACCTCTTGTCCAGATTTTTGGGACTGATTTTCGGTTGGGAAAAAATAAGAATTTGGACTAGTATCCTTCAAGGAAATTGTAGATCTATCTAATAATTTGATGTTAGGCTTTTGAATCACCAAAATCGGACCTCTATAACTCAAGTTATGGTCATTTTAGGGAGCTACTTTCTGACTTAAGCATTTAGCAGTTTGTGTCCAGTTTTGGGATTTATTAGGGGCTTTGGATTTACGGCCCGAGTTGAGAACTATTATGGTCTATTATGGCTTGTTGTGTGGTGTGTTTTGTTGGCATCTTTATGCCACAATTGGTCCTAATGTTTTAAGCATGTCATTGTTTTAATTGAGTGATATGCTTGATGGTAATTGATTGGAGGTCAATTTGTGCGTTCTAATGGATTGACATGTGATGTGTTTGTGTATGAATAAGGCCATTGCATGGCTTGTCTGTTAGCTATTTGTGGACATGTTATGTCACATCTTGGCCTAGAGGATAATGTAAGTCATTTCTTGATTGGTGATGACTTGTGAATGTCAATGTATGTGTGCATAAATATGTTGACATGAATTGTGTGATTTATTTGGAAATTCTATGTTAATTGATATAATTGTCCAAATGATGCATGGGTGATATGCATGAGTAGAGTTGTCCATATAACATCCATCATATGTGACATGATGATATATAAATAGGCAATGGTATATTGCTGCATTTGTGCATTAGGACATCGCATGAAATGGGTGTGTGCATGGTTTTAAATCATTTATCATTCTTGGTAAATAACTCCAACCCTACCTTCTATTTTATGTTCTTTCCTTTCAATTGTCACAACAGAAATAAGAAACTTCCTGATCAAGAATCCTCATCAGAATAGAATCCTAGAAAGTTTCTAATTCTGGTTTGATAGCTTAGAAGTTCTGATCTTCTAAGATTTGATCGTTATCCTCTTGCCAAATATATCATAGGCCCATCACGATCGGTTACTTGCTTTCCAAGTTCTTTAGCCTTTAAGCTAGTAGACTCACGTGCGTCTCACGACTGCTTTGTTTCAAGTTCGGACATCTCATGTCTAGCATGTCCCTGTAGCATAGGATAAAATTTCAAGCTCTCTTAAAGACAAAAACCTGGGATTTACTTCCACCTATTTCGAGACAAACTGTTGTACTGTGAAAGTGGGTCTTCCGCACCCAATATACTGGTGATGGCACCCTTGACAAATACAAAGCCAGATTAGTTGCCAAAGGTTTTCAACAAACCCCTGGCATTGATTTTTTTGATACTTTTAGTCCAGTGGTTAAATCAACTACTATCAGAATTATTTTCTCCTTGGCTGTTACTCATGGATGGGAGATTCAACAAGTTGATGATAATAATGCTTTCCTGAACGGAGAGCATGATGAGACTGTTTTAATGGCTCAACCAGCTGGTTTTGAAGATCCCCTTCGGCCCCATTTTGTTTGTAAACTCAACAAGGCTTTATATGGCTCAAAGCAGCGCCCTAGAAGTTTGGTTTGATCGTCTTAATCTCACTCTTAAGCATTATTAGAGTTTTCAGTCTTCTATTTCTGGTTCCTCGCTATTTTTTGCCTGTATTCATGGCTGCATGCTCTTTGTCCTTGTGTATGGGGACGATATCTTGATCATAGGGGAGGATTCTACTGCTATTCATACTCATTCAAGACCTGAATAAGTCCTTTGCCCTCAAAACTCTTGGGGATGTTCATTGCTTTCTGGGATTTGAGGTACTACGGACTAATTCTGCTCTTTATCTCAAGCAAACTAAATATGCTACTGATCTACTTACCCAAACAAATATGCTCAGCTCTAAAGCATGTTCTACTCCTATGAGTTTAGCTAATAAACTTTGCCAGGATGATAGCTCACCTTTCTCTCAACCTTCCTTATATCGAAGTACTATAGGTCTCTTTAGTATCTAAATCATACCAGGCCTGATATTTCCTTTGCTGCGAACAAACTTAGCCAATTTTTTCTGTACCCCTGCACAACACACTGGGTAGCCTGCAAAGGAATTCTTCATTATATAAAAGGGACTCTTGATTATGGCATTTCTAATTTGTCAGCTCGGTCTTTAGTTTTGGAAGGCTTTTTCTGATGCTGATTGGGCAGCAAATCTTGATGATCGAAAATCAATGAGTAGACTTTGTGTCTTCTTAGGACCAAAATCTCATTACCTGGAGTTCAAAGAAGCAAAATGTAGTGGCTCGCTAAAGTATAGAGTCTGAATATAGAGCCCTTGCTGCAACTGCTGCTGAACTTGTTTGGGTGCAGAATCTACTTATAGAGCTTGGAATTTCCCTTCCAGCCACACCTCTAGTGTTGTGGTGTGATAATGTTGGAGCCGAAGCACTTGCTACAAATCCAGTACACCATCCCAGAAAGAAGCATATTGAGTTAGATATTCATTTTGTCCAGAAATCTACCTGGTAAACTGAACGCAAATTGGAGGTCCCGTATATCTCTTATGATCATCAACCAACTGATTTGTTTACTAAGCCACTTCCCTTTGAATGATTTTCCTATTTATGTCACAAGTTTTTCCTAGGATCTCCCTCAATCTGGCTTGAGGGTATGTGCTGAATGTGATCTTTGATAAAGATTCTGATAGACCTATACCTAAGCATCACATGACTGTATCTTCTCCAAAACTAACTAAGGAAGATCATATACACCTAAGAAGCATGTTTATATCTGCAACATAACACTGTTGCGTGAGGCTGCAAAACAAGTTACCTTCTTCTCTTATAGAACGATCTACTGCTTGTATATATATGAAGTTCCTTTCCTCTTCTGTAATTTCTGAACTCTCTGTAACTATATTTCTTTACAGCAATAAAATAGTCTTTCAGTTTCTGTATGTTCTTATCACACTCAAACTTAGGGAATACGTAAATATTAAATGGCCTAATATACAGACTCATAGGCTGGACAACTTAGCCCAATTACAATCTTCATCATCCCTTCTGATTTTGCATTCATGCATGCATGGGCTAGGAAACTTCACTCAAGTACATCAAATAACTTATTTAGTGACACCTGATTTACTTATGTGTATAAATTCGCTACGTTCAATCAAAGTAAACTGCATCAATCAAACTTGTTAATCAATCAGTTTAAAACTTCCATTACGGTATATATCAAGCCCTGATCTTAGTTTACACTTTACATGGCATCCTAATCCAACCAGTTGAATGGGTTGATTCTTTCTGAACTTATAATTAGTCATAGAAATGGTCAAAGAAAAGACATGTATGCTAATCATAAGGATCAGGATCTATATCAGTCATACAATTACATCATGATTTCATGAAGAGCTTTGATCCATGCACAAATATAATTACATCCTTAAGAGCCATGGCACCATCCAGCATGCATGTACTCGTAAGGCTAGCCTTGAAAGCGCGTGAGGCCATAAAAATGGTATATGGAAGTGTTGTCGTGCCCAAACAAAAGAATATATACAAGCCTAAATGGTAAATGTTGTCGAACCTTATTTATTTTCCTTTCTCCATAGATGTGTTTCTCATACTAGAACGTCTTTCTAGTATATATATTATATATACATGCACGCAAATACTCAATTAATTTGGCAATTTGGGAAGGGCTTCTTGTCTTTAATTAGTGACGATTGCATAAAAAAGGCTGATGCATGTGAGTACGATGAGTCATCAGTCATATTCAAACATTTGATTGTTAAGGAATATCATCACGTAGAAGCTGTGAGCATTAGACGAAACGCCAGCATTGATAAAAATCCGTTCCACCTTATAAATCTATTCTTTGATCCAAATTAATTGCCCACAAGTAAGCAGTAGAAAAGCAAGTAATCCACCGATCTCGTGCATCGGAAAAGTGGTATGCAAATAGTTTGCTTGGTGATTCTAACCAATTTGGAAAATATTTGTTAGAGACGTGGGTTTGGGGGGCCCTCATCTGTTTACTTTATTTGATTAGGAAGCTTCATGCAAAGTATGGCGTTCTTGCTAAAAATTAAAGTCAAACTTAAATATTTGACGAATATAATTGTGTGTTCAGTCACGAGTCCTTGATTTCGATTTGTGATCTGGTCGAACTTTAGTACGGTATGTCAGAACTCCTCCTATAAGACTTAGTGTGTGCAAAAGCGGATGCCAATATATTTCTGATAAAGTAAAGCACACATAATCTTTTACTTGGTTTGGCAACTAGTCGTCCACGAGGCTATGCCTGGATTACAAGGATTTCCACTGATCGATTCAAGGGTTTATCATTACTCTTATGTAGTACAAGACTCCTCTCTACGTGAGCCCTTCTTGAAACTAGTGGGATTTAGAAGGAACTCCTCCATTCCCCTCTCTAAAAGCATCTTACACCCATACCTATATTACATCAATATAAGATGAATAAAATAAAGGAACATCATCTTGTACCAAGGTGAAAGGCTTTTAAGGTGAAATACCTCAATATAGTATCTACACTCCATACTCACTCAGCATGTTTGGACTTCACTTGTTCTTCTTCAAGCTCTACTTCTGAAAATCTGTGTTGAGAACTTCTAATGCCCTGAATTTATAGCCTTGCTAATTAGTCTTAGAAGTCTAGATATGGTTGGATCATTTTCCTAATATGACTCCAACCCCACCTTCTATTTTATGTTTTTTTCCTTTCAGCTGTCACAATGGAAATAGGAAACTTGTTGATCAAGATTCCTCATCAAAATAGATCCTAGAAAGTTTCTAATCCTGGTTTGAAAGCTTAGATGTCTAGATCTTATGAGATTTGATTATTATCCTCTTGCCAAATAGATCTTAGGCCCATTGGTTACTTTCTCTCCAAGTTCATTGGCCTCCAAGTCAGCAGACTCATGTGTGCCCCACGGTTGCCCTATTTCCAGTTAGGACATCTCATGTCTAGCACATCCCTACAACATAGGATAGCCTTAGTCCGAACTACATCCTAGTCCTATTAAGGACTTCACTTCTATTTCATCAAATCTTCATTAATTTCGATCTTTGAAGTAGCTACCTTCTTGTAGAACCCTTGTATGAAGATATGGAAAATTATATAAAACTGAAACATTCTCCCCACTTTATTACATATCTTGACAAAAATACCCCTTAAGAATGAAGACACACTCTTGCTCCCTTATTTTCTCCCTTTTTTTTTTTTTTTTTTTTTTTTTTGTGGAAGGAAGGATAAATGCAAAGGTTGGGACCTCAGAAGCGGGGCTTATCGTGGGCGGTGACCAATCTAGTCATGATGCATACCCGTGGATGACTATAGTGATTCATGCAGAAGCATCCAACCCTTTGGTGAAAATGTCGGCTAGTTGATCTTTTTCACCCGGATATGTGCCTAAGATAAATGATGTTGTCCTCAGCATGTTCAGAATGTAGTGGTGCCTATGTCATTACGCTTGGTTCTCGAATGTCGAACTAGATTTTTCGAGATATTGATATTAACTTAGGTTGTCCTGATAGTGTTAGGACTTCTCAGAAGTCTCCATAGTCTTTAAGAATATTTTCATCCAAATGAGTTGTGTGTGCATCCACTACCAATTGCTATGTTTCGACCTTGGCTATGGAAAGTGATGAGTTTTTTTACGTTGAATTAAGACCTGAAAGTTTGTTTCCAGGAAGAAATGCCCGCAAAGTATACTTTTTGTCATCAAGCTTCGGCCTATCAACATCACAATATCATACTAGGCTAGATGTGGTGTTTCCGGGTGTCACGGATGCCATAGTCACTTTATTTCCTTACACATTTGATAATCTTCTTGACTTCTAGAAGATGACCATCCTTAGGGCTTGCTTGGTCTCTCTCACAAACTCCCATGCTATAACATACGTTTGGACGGCTTGCATTCAAGTACAACAAGCTTCCAATCATGCTTTTATAGAGTCAGATCAACACTATTCCTTACTTCATCTTTAATGTCTTGTCATGGGTCCCACAGTAGAGGTCCTTGATGTTTTGTTATACCCAGTCGAACTCATGACCAGGTTCTTAGCATGTTTTCCTATGAGATAAAATCCATGAGTTGATTTTTAAATGCAGGAGGAACTTAGAAAGTATGTAAGTTCTCGACCCCGAGCTATTTGTAAATTTTGTGCTCATGTGTCTTACAAACTTTTCCACTAGGTGTTGGGATGTGGACCCAAAGACTATGTCACCCACAACTATTTGAAGAGCAATTACTTGCTTTTGACTTTTCCAAGTGAAGAGAGTACGATCTGCTCCCCCTCGCGTGTAACCACCTTTTAGGAGGTATTCCGTGAGTCTCTCATCTAGCTCTGGGTGTTTTATCCCATAAGTTATTTTTTAGTTTGTAAACATGATTAGAGTGAAGAAGATCTTCAAACCCTTTGAGTTAAGCTACAAACACTTCTTCATGTAGATACCCATTTAAAAAGCCCTTTTGACACCAATTTGATAAATTTTGAACTTGAGTGTAAGCAAATACCTGATAACAAGCAATTGACTCAAGCGAGCTACTAGTGCAAATGTCCCATCAAAATCTACTCCTTCACTTGAGTGTATCCTTGAGCAACCAGATAAGCTTTTTTTCTAGTGATGTTTCCCTCTTCATCTGTCTTGTTCTTGAAGATCCACTTGGTCCCAATTATATTTGCATATTAGGGGTTTGGAACTAAATCCCAAACTTCATTATGTCCGAACTGTGATAGTTCTTTCGATACTTTGGATCAGGAACTCATCGTTCGAGCCTTCTTGTAATTTTAGGTTAAATTGTGGTGAATTGTAGCAGCAAAAGGCTAAGGCCTATCATTTCTTTATATGGTTTTACCTTAGGAACGCCCCTCGTCCGAACACTCGCTTCTAGATCTACCAAAATATCAATGGTAGGATGGTTTTTATGAATCTTCTTAGAGGGCTCTCGAACCTAGATGTCAAAGTGTTCAACACTATTATGGTCATCCTGTTGTTGTAGGGAGTTCTCTGTTGTCCGGACATCAGCTATAACCGGGTGCTCAACGGATGGTGGAGCATCTTTGGGAGTGTTGATAGTCTTCTCTACTTGAGAGTGACACCATAGGAGGATCTTACAGTGCAGATGTTTCCTCGATGGATGATAATCATCAACTTGCACATTAGTTGATTCTATCACCGGCCTTAGTTATTTGTGTACATATAAGCACGACTATTTGTGTAATACCCTCCCGAAAGACGCCTTCATCTCTCTTAGCATTGAACTTCACTTCTTGGTTCCCTGTCATTCGGGATGTAGTAAGAGCCCCCACCAAATTTATAAAGATGTTTCATATGATGTTTTGAGAGTTCCTAGCCTTAGATAGATTCTATTTGAGATGTAGCATGTTGTATTTACTGCTTCTACCCAAAATTTAGTTTGGACACTCTTGGCTTTTAACATGACTCAGGCCATTTCTTGTAGAGTTCTTTTCTTTCTTTCAACTACTCCATTTTGTTGTGGATTTTTAAGTGCTAAGAACTCATGTGCCTACCTATTCTTCTTATAGAAATTTTCAAACAAGAGTTTTGAATTCCTTACCATGATAATTCCTTATTCTACTTATCTTTAGGAGTGCAATTTATTTGTGCTCCTTGTCAGTCTTTACCACACGATTATTCAAATGCTTCAACTTCTTTGGATTTGGTTAGAAATTTTAGTGAACTGAAGTCATCTACAAATACATTTATACCTTTTCCAAGCAATGCTCTTTATTTGCATGGGGTCCATTGAATCCATGTGGATCAATTCCATAACTCTTGTAGTAGAGCTTTAGTTGAGACTTTGGGTGGAGTGTTGAACTTGTTTCCCACTAGTTGGCATAGTCCTTTGTTCTTTTAGGTTCTCCTTTGAGATTTGGGACATCCCTGATAGTTTTCAATACAATTGTATTTCTGAGGCTGTTATGGCTTACATGTCCCATTCATTTGTGCCAAAGGTTAGTTTCGTTTTGAATCGTGGCCAGGCATGTGTTCAAAATTGCAAGTAGATAGTAGTTATTTGATGACCTATTGGCTTCCATGATCCTACTGTGATCCACAGTCTAGAATGAAAACGTTGCCCTTGGTGATTCTCACGAACAAATCTTGGTCACCTGATTTATTGATCTTGTCAGAGTTGGCTTTTGTCGGGGGCGGGGGAGAGAGAGAGAGAGAGAGCGAGGAGAGGGAGGGAGAGGGACTTGGGAGGAGGAGGAGGAGAGGAGGAGTGAGAGATCATCTCTTAATTTTAGTGGCTTAGGAACATTTAAGGACTTGGTCCCCAAGACTCTTCCTTTTGAACCATCCCCAAAAGTTATTAAGTCTAAACTAAATAGAAGAACGTTGGATGTAGCCACTTGTTGCAGTTATATCATCATGAGCTTCCCTTTATTAAGTACCACCTTTGTTCTATTTCGACCTTGAGAGGGAGGAAAGAACAACATGAAATATGGATTTTTCCTTTTTTTATCCAGGTGGGCTTTTTAACTGATTTGTTCTCCCTTAGTCTCCTCTTCTTGTCAGATTTGTAGTCCACTTTAGTGCGTTTGATGCTTGACCCATTTTTCAACGGTAATATATGACTTCATTGCCCTTCTTTTATATGAACTTGTCTTTCTTGGTCGAACATGTTTTCTGATGCCCAGGAGAGTTGAGACTCGTTCTTCTCTTTCACAGATCTTAGGACATGAAATATTCTTTTGAGCTATTTGTTTCGAACTAGAGATCCCCTTTTGTACCCAATACCTTCACGAGCCTTTGAGGTAGTTCCTATACATAGAATGTGATCCAGGGACAACATTCTTGAGTTCATCATTCTTGCTATTTTCCTTAGATGTTCTAACTCGGATTGAGCCATGTTGTTCTTAAGGATTTCCCCTTTTAGAGTGGCTACCTCTTTCTCTAAAGCTTTGTTGTCTTAATTGAGTTTATGGATTTATCCTTGACGATCTTCATTGATTTTTTTATGTGTTTACCCAACTTTCGTACAATACTGTGTAGGAACGTGCTATTTCTTCGTCTGAGATTTCATCATCTTGTTCTTCGAAAAGTGGGTGAGTTGGAGGATTATGTGAAATCTGGTCAACAACCACGCGTGTTCGGACGTTAGTCATCACATCCTTTGAAATTCTTGAGGCTTTGTGTCTGATTCAAGAATCGAGTCAGTTAATCACAACAATAGGTTGAAGTATCTTGTTTCTCTATCTTCTTTGAATCTTCGATTCATCATGACTCGAATATGAAGACATCGATTCTTTTCATATTGGCATTCTACTTGGATGTGGCTGCAACCTCCACATTCTCTACACTTGATTGACTTGTTCCTGATATTTGATCTTGGAGATCCTTGTGTCATGCTAAACTTAATAAGATTGAATGTGCTAGATGGGCAATTTTTTGAGTTTAAGGGTTACCTTTCGCATGAGCATTTAACCTTTTTATGGCTCTTTCAAAATTCTTTGACCATAAGGCCACAGATTTTGAAAGTTCATTCCCTTCATCAACAGGTAGTTCAGACTTAGCCTTTAGTCCCTCAAGTTTCTTTCTTTCATATGACTCTTCGTTCAGTTCTATTTCAAACGTAAGTGGAGATACCATCATTTTTCCAAGATACAAATCATTTTCAAGTCTTTCTCCAACATTTGCTATTGCCTTAAGTGCAAACCTAGGTGGTAAGGATCTTAGGGCCTTTTTCACAAGCTTCTCTTTTAGAATATTTTCCCTAAGGGAAAACGATTCATTATCTATGTCGCCTGATTTTCCATTTAGGCCAGCGATAGTCTCCTCCTCACTCATCAGTAAATTTTTCGAATTTTGTTTGTAAGCAATTCTAAGCCCGGATTCCTGACTGCCTTGGTTTCTTCAAAATGGACATGAAAAATGTCCATGATTCATAACCGCCGATTGGTGAGATCATCTTTAATTACGAGGGATCAACAATGTTGAAGATGGCATTCAAGGCCTGTGAGTTTTGGGTGGAAAGGGCGTCTTCTTCAGGTGTCCAGTTTACTTCGTCCTTGAAAACAATTTTCCCTTCAACATCAGTTTTAGTAGTCGGCTTCCATCCTTATGTAACTGATCTCCATGCCTTTTCATCAATTGATTTTATGATGACAAGCATCCTCGCTTTCTAGTAACCATAGTTCGACCTATCGAGAAGAGGGAGAATGAATTTAGTAAGAACCACTACTTTGACAAATCCATCACGCTGCTCTCACCTGATTGGTTAGGTAAACACAGATCTCACTCAATAACTTACAGTGACCCTCTATGATACCAATTGACAGATATAAGTGTGTGTTCCAGGTCACAGTCCTTTATGTTTAGACTATGATCTCATTCGGACTTCGGTCTGGGTATGCGAACTCTCCTTTATAGGACTTAGTGTGTGTGCAAAGAAAGGTAATATATTTGTAATAAGAGTGAAAGCACATACTCTTTTATGTGGTTGAAACCTACCTACGATCCGTGCGGTTGTTACTTTAGATGCAAGGATTTCCGCCTATGATTGAGGTTTATAATTAGTCTTATGTGGTATGAGACTTGAAACCTAATAACTCTTAGTGGAATGCAGAACAAACTCCCTCCATTCCCCTCTCTAAAGCTTTGCACACCCATATCCACATTACATGATATAAGATAAGAAAATAAAGAGGTATCATCTTTCACCGAATTGAGGTGTTTTAGCGTCTGATACCTCGACCAGTATTTGCACTCGCACTCACTCTTCATGTTCAGACTTAGCTTGTTCTTTTTCAAACTGCATACGAAAATCCATGTAGAACTTCCAACACCACAAATTTATAGCCTTGCTAATTAGTCTTGAAGTCGTCTGATTGGATCATTTTCTAACTAACTCGACTACCTTCTATTTATGTTATTTCCTTTCAATTGTCTACTTGAAATAAGAAACTTGTTGATCAGAATCCTCATCATAATAGAATCTAGAAAGTTTCTAATTATGGTTTGATAGCTTAGTCATTCGAATCTTCTAAGATTTGATCGTTATCCTTTTGCCAAATAGATCATAGGCCCATCGCAATCGGTTACTTGCTCCCCAATTTCCTTAGCCTTCAAGTTAATAGACTCACGTCCGTCTCACGGCTGCTTTGTTTCTAGTTCAGACATCTCATGTCTGGCATGTCCCTATAGCACATAATAGCCTTAGTTCGAACTACTTTACGGTCTACCCGGATTTCATATATTTCATCAAATCTTTATTAAGCTCGATCTTTGAAATAGCTACATTCTTGTAGAACCCTTGAGACGAAGACATGGACAATTATTTCAAACCCAACATATTTCATTATGATTCAATTAATTTTGAAGAAGCAGTGTGATTCACGGGCATAAAGTAGAATTAGATTTTATTGAATTAATTTTTTTTCTTTTGCAAAATGATAACTATTATTGTATTTAATAACGTAATGATATATAATAAGAACAGTTATTTTTGTTTCTACTTTTATATTGTTGAATGCAAGAATCAAATGGTATACTCACCTAATTTTCAAAAGAAACCAAAAAAAGATAAAAAAGAGACCAACATTTTCTTTTTATTTTTTATTTAACAGACTTATTAATAAATTATTTGAAACATTTTTCAATTTGGCATTCTGATATATAATGTATATTTCACTTTGTGTTTTAGAACAACTCTTGTGTGTCAGCCATATACTAAAATTGGGTTCTGTGGAATACTTTTTAATTAATGATATGTGGGAACTTTATCATTACGTGTAATTCAAACTAGTATCTTTATGACCCTCTCGATTTCAAAGTCATGCCATTGAAGAACTAAAACCCTTTCAAACAGATGAAACAATGAAAAAGAAAAAGTTATATCCATGCATATAAATGGCAATTGATTTGATCTCTGAACATATCATATCCATTCCATCTCCTAGTGTCTTAGCTTAAACCCTACCATGATCATGAGGTTCCTCACAATTGTTTTAGCAGTCACTGCAATTGTTTTCTTCCAGTGTTCAGCAAACAATGCCACTAGGGTCCCTAAGGAGAGAAAAATAGTGGATGACGAAAGGAATTAATATTGTCTTCCAGTCTCTGAAGAAGTCCTGTATCTCCCTTCTGCCCCAAGTTCATGCACCGAATTCCCGCAAGGCCATGCTTGCATCGCCCGACCAGAGCACCATGAGCCTGCCATGCCTCCTCGGCCAAGCCCACCTGCGCTACGTTGTCATGGCTACTGAGAACAAATGAAACCTCACCATAAAAGTCACCACCAGATTTCCAAAGTTCTTACTAGTTATTTGCACCAAGTATAACTATCACATGTGTCATAAAATAATGTAATTTTCAGTTCATTTTAGCTGTAATTTTCGTCTTTCCTGTAATGTTTGTGTATGTTCTGTACACAATATATTAGTAAGAAATAAAGAACATGCATCAATTATTTGTGTGCAAAGTATCTTAGTGCATTATTTTCAGTGTTTATGTTCTGGGAGTAACCTTTTTGGATTTTGAATAATTCATGCTAAAAATAAAGATGAGAGTTTGAATCTTGAACATATTTTTTCTTTGGTTGTGTTGATTATTGATCTTTATATGTAAAACCCAATTGTGTGATCACTTAACATGTAAGGCGATTTAGTTACTTTTACATGGAAATTAAAGTGCTTACAATTTGCCTTATGAACCTCTAAGGATTAATTATGTCCATGCATGCCAGTTGTCGGAGATACTTTGAATAATTTTGATGAACTTTAGTGGTTTTGACAATAAAAAATTTAAATAGTTTAACTTTATATTAAATAGTTTTTATATTTTGAGATATCATTTTGCATATATTTTATTTCTCCTTGAGGGGTGGTATTTAAATAATTTGATTGCTTCCATATATCTCTACGGGACAGAAGAGGTGGAGTCCTGTTATTTATGGCATTGGGTTAGTGTTAAAAAAACTTGAGATAAATCATCAAAGATACTCTTTGCTGTGTGCTTTATTACGCATCTGGCTATGAACTGATCTACCAGTCTAATATTAGTTTCTAGTGACTATGGAATGGTAACTTTTGGTTAATGTCGATTTGGATCTTGAAACATTAAATTGCTGTACCAGTTTGAAAAGGAGAAAAAATTATATATGCAGTTTTCTTGCTTTTTCTCGGAGATTTGAAAGAAGAAAACAAGATTATAATAAACAAGCTTTATGGTGCCGTGAAAATGGGTATGTACATGCTATACCTCATTCAGTGATGCCCCATATTTGAAAGTTAGGTCTTGATAATGCAAAAGTTGGTGCATGTGAGTGGAATCATCTTCAAAGATTTGATCAATTCTTTATTAGGAGTATATGTTACGAGAAAAAAAGCAGCTTAACATCTAGAACCGTGACCAAATTACCCCAATTCAAGGAAGCACGTCCTAGTAAAAACTTTATTATTATGTGTTCTAGATAAGAAAAATTGTAATTTATAATAACACACTACTGTGACCACTACAATTGTTACATTCAAGATGTGTTCCATGCTGAATTATTTTGTAGATCAAAGAGCATTTGGTAAGCCAAAACAATTTATTAACGATCAAGCGACCCAATAACGCATTACAAATACTAACTTTATTGAACAAAGAAATAATATCAATTTATAGTGTGTAGAAAAACATACCTGGAGCAGTCAGAAATTATTGATTGCCATTTATCTCAAAGAAATCTGGAGGGCAAGATCAAAGAGAAAGATGGCTAAGGGTTGAAGAAGAATATTTCCCTTCTCCCCCAAAGTGTTCTACCAAACCCTTGTTAAATTTTAGAGCTCTATTTACTTATATATATAGAGCCTGAGGGAGTGCAATTGGGCTTTGGTCCAATGGTGCTTACAAAGCAAGGAGAAGAAGATAGAACCATGAGCTCCTAGCTAGTTATGTATTAAATCATCTCATAAATGACCCATAATTAACATACACAATTATACAATTAAAATTGTAATATGATTTTGCTTAGTCCATAATTGATAGATTTGACTAGCATTCTCCCGCTTGGACGACATAATCATAACTCAAATGCTTTCTCAATAGATTTACATAGTCATAACCAATCATATACAATTAACATACCGATAGGATATATAAATTGTACATAATCAGGCGCTACTAATCGAAATCATAAATGCTTCCATAAGAGACTTACATAGCCATAACCAATCATATACAATTAATACACCCTAGTGATGCATCATCGTACATAACCGAGTATCTACTAATCTAGAAGCATTACAAGGACAAAAGTATTGATTCAATAGAAAGAAAAAACATAATTATGCCATTCATCTGGTCAAAATGACACAAAATCATAAGATAATGACAACGTCAGTATTACGCATGTAATAATGAAAAAACATGAGCTTTCCTTACAAAATACATGAAAAAGCAAAACTCCCACTAAAACAAAGAGTCTAGGCTCCTAACAATCCCATGCGGGTGACGTGTTCTTGAAACACACAAATAAGTAAGCCTTTGGTTAGTGGGTTTGCCAACATGCTAGTCATAGGCGTGTGCTCAACTGAAATGAGGGACTTTGCAACTTTCTTTTTAACAAAAAAGAACTTCACATCCAGTATTAGCCCCAGAAGAGCAAAAAGAGAAATTGCTCATAGTGTTCTAGAAAGATCGACTCTGAAATTGTCACCAAAACATAATTTCAACGGTCTAGAAATGGGTAAACAACCTCCAAGGTGAAATGAAGTTATGACCATATTGCATGACAAGTAGCCTCATAACACATGCCACATTACTGCTGCCTCAGCCAGAGAAGAAGAACATGTAAGTGTTTGCTTGACACTTTTCCATGGAAACAACTCCTTGACCATCATAAAGATATAACAAGAAGTGGACTTTTTATCATCCACGCAACCTCCATAATCAAAATCACTAAAACCAACCACCTCAAGAGTGTCGGTACGTCGATATGTTAACATGAGATCCTTGATACCCTGAAGATACCTCAAAACTTTCTTAGTCGATTTCTAGTAGCTTTGACCAAGATCACTCAAGTGCCTACCCAATGGTAAACTGACAAAAGCAATATTAGGGTGTGGTATAACCGAGGCATACATTGGGCTGCCCACAGGCGAAGAATAAGGAATTTGCTTTCCCCAAAATCCTTAATTTCCCGAAATTTCCTCCCTTGAATCTTTGGTGAAACCCCTCCTCACATATCCCTCGTTGAGTAGATGAACTTTCACTATTGGCTCAATGAATTCTAATTGACAGAACTCCGTAGATCATTGAAAGAAGTTCTTGGAAGCTCTTTCCTCTCCTTTTCTCTTTCACGGTTTTTTTTCTCCAGCAAGAAAAGCAATGGGATCCTTTCTTTTGTCCCTCGAAGCCCCTCGCAAGGTTTAAGTGGGTGGTACTTACGTCGCGCCACGTGTCCACGACTTGTCTGGTCGTTTCACCGAAACTATTATTGCTTCGTTTGATTTAATTCAATTTATTTTAAATGAACTTTACTTAATTTATTTTCCATTTTAAAGATTTTCTTAAAATCCGTTTGGGGTGTAGAATGAGAAGCCTGAAATCATGAAAATACGATTGTATCGGAATTCAACGAAATTCATCTAGGTAACTAGATTTCGCGAGATGAATCCAACAGTGACGTCCGTTTCATCATCCGAGATGTAGAAAATTTCAAGCCTGCATCATGTATTGTAGCGGCAATTTACCGTTTTGCAATTTTTCGGAAAAATTCAAATTTACGGGTTTACAATAGCTTTCGTATGGAGTCTTAGAAACAAACTCACTAGGAACTTGATTCAAAATATATCTTTGCCAGTTTTCAGAGCTTCACCCACGAGAACTTCGAGGGTAGGAACTAACAAGCATACATCGCACCATATCAAGAAGTGTGTGATTTCTGCTTCTCGCCAATCTCATTTGTTGAGAGTACCCGGACATTAATATGCGAGCATTAATGCCACATTCTTGAAGGTACCTTGAAAATGGCCCAAGGTTGCGTCCCGTCTCATCATATCTACCATAATGCTCACCACATCTGTCATAATGAACCACTATGATTCTCTTCCCTTATTGAAACTCAACTTTAGGTTTGAAAGCTTTGAAAACCTCCAAAATTTCAAACTTCTCATGAATGAGCTTGACAAAACCATAAAGGGAATAATCATCAATGAACGTGATGAAATATTTGTAGCCACGATAGTAGAGGAGTGAATAGCCCCTGAATATCACGTGAATAACCCCCGAAACAACTCGGTAGATCTATCGATCTTGGCATTTCTAACCTTGGCGGTCGGTTACCTTTGATTAGTCTACACTTGCATCAAAATATGAGAAATCAAGATTTGAAGAATCTCATCTTTAATTATTCTTTCATTCTGTATCTGAAATATAGCTGCTTGGCTTGTGCCAAAGAATAGAGCTTTTCATTCAATCTCAAATGTTTTGAGCTACCCAGCGATATTAATAGTAAAATTATGAGAAACATAAGGCCAGCAGTGGAATCTAATCTGTAAAGATTCTAAAGTATAAAATACTTAATCGATAGTGAATCTCGGTATAGTTTAACTTTTCCAGTTCTAAAAAGAAAACTATATCCAAGTCTATCCAAAATAGGTACTAATATCAAAATTTTCTAATCAGGTATATACGCTACATCACCAATTCAAAAATTTCTACGTATTGAGCTATAATTTAACAACTCCCAATCAACTTGGACATTTGTCTTTGTTTTCCCATGCACGTCTTGTAAACTAGTTGGACTTCTTACCTTTATAATCGCTTGCATAGAATTGCAAGTGTGAACCAGAGCCTCACCACTATCTAACCACCAAATCATCGAACGACACATGAATGATATTAGATTCAAAACAAACATTCACTGATTATCAAATAGCTCATTTTTCCCATTCTTGTAATTAGTCTCATTGAGTTTGGTGATGGCAGAGAATTGAGAAAAGCTCAAAGGTGAAGAATAAACAAGAGAGCAATGTCAAAAATACATGTAAAACAAGGACATGCAAATTGCTCTATTATTCGGCTTACCAAATGACCCACAAAAGTGGTCACCAAATGCTAGAGTCTATAAAATACAAAAAGACTCATACATAGATGACAATTACCAACCTATCACGGCCATCGTCAATTTCCAGATGGGGTAGTATAATTACGTGGTTCATGACACTTAATGAAATCTCTTCACCAAACTAAGCATCTTACCAAATAATCAAATCATTGATAGGACAACTTCACTATCCATATGGATCTTAGCAAAATTGATGTGCAAAACGGGAGAAATAACAATTGCAACATCAATTTCAAGAATATCCTACATACTCAGACTCACGAGAGACAAGTTCATAAGCATTCAATATTTCTCAATTTTTACCCAAGTGCAATAATATCAATTATAATCTTATTCACAATATGATGCTATAAGTAATCACAAATAGGTACAAACATAGAATTGCTAAAGCAATATTGTAGAAAAAGGAAACTTGATAAAAATATTACAAAAGTTGGATAAAATTCAATTTTATCCTAAGATCAAATTTGATGTTTAATGGGGTAAAATACCCCATGAAATAACCCATAAAATTGAAATTAATAACAAACCAGAATAATTTCTTGTTATTTGCTTATCCAGATAATTGTCAAAAACAAATAAAACCATCGTTTCATGTCCTAGCAATTAATGGAGCAAATGAATAAATTATTAAAAAATAAATCTTTTCTAATTTGGTTTTCCCAGGAAACCCATAAAAGAAAATACATATTTCTTTCCATGAAAATGAAATAAACAAATAATAAAAAAAAAAAATTTTTAAAATTAAAACTCGTCAATTTGTTGCTGTTACTGTTATTGTTACTGTTTGTCAAATGAATAAATAATAAAAAGAAAAAAAAAACATGATTGAAATGTAATGATCATGTACTTTATTATTGTGAATAACAATTCACGTTAATCAAGGAACAAAATTTGCATGATTAAAAAACTGACAACCTTTCCTTTTTTATTTATTTATATATTTAATTAAAAACAATATATAAATGTAGTGGGCGCGTTTGACTCCCAAACCTAGGATGGGCTGACTGGGCCTTACTGACTTCCATAGGCTGGTAGGGTTGGTCCTAGTGCAGCTTAGTGGGAAAAGTGTGTGTATATAAATGGAAGTTTTATCCTTCTCCAGTAAAGGAACCCGAGACAGATCAAAAACTATCATATTATATTTCGTAAATCTTTTTAGAGGAAAAAAAAGAAGAAAGAAGAAATATTTGTACTCCTTAAAATAAAAAGTACTCAAGAAAAGTGCTTATCCATTCAAGCATTTGAAATGGGTCTGAATCCATTTCCTTGGTGTTCTATACGTTCACACCATGCTTTTCTTTTTTATTTATATGGATTAAGTTTTCCAAACAGAGAAAGTTTTATTGTTGATCTAGTAATCAAACCATGTTCATGGGAAGCTAGCTGCCCAATGTAACTAAGACTGCGTTGTTCTTCTTAGAGCAAACCTAGGCAATCGCAAAAACGAGAGAATTAATACACATTGCAATTAATCAATGATTAATAACAAGAGAAAGAATAATAGAGGAAAAGAAAAGAGGCAATATATGATTTATTAAAATAACCATGTTTGTTACAATTTTTGGAGTATTACATATTTAAAGATCAACCAACGAAAAAAAATGTGTTCATGACTTAAGTTAACTTGATCTTTTTATTTTTGTAGTAGGAATTGTTTTTTTTTTTTTTGAAAAGAAAATAATTTTATTGATTCAAACTAGCAATATATTCTATAGAAACATATAATCAAATTTGTTTAAAATTCTAAAGGATGACCCAATATCTAAGTTAATAACCTGATGAATCGTTTTAAAAACATACATTCACTAATTCTATGATGACTAGAGAATACATATGATTCTAGTTCTGAAGCATATTGACAACCATGATTTGACTTGATGTCTTTGCCTGATTGAATTTGTTTTACCATTTGAATAACTTATACACCAGAGCGTCATGACAAGGCAGTAAAAACCAAACGCCCGTACTAAGAAGACACAAATCTACATTGAACAAAACTGACGACAAAAATACGCCGCACAAGATGGCGATGAAAATACGAAAAAATAAAGTAAAATCTAGATTTTTGTAGAAGAACCACTTTATTGAAAAAGAAAAATTGTAGAAAAGAGATGTAGAAGAGAGATTTCAGGCTAAGAATGGTAAAAAAAATCACCCCTCTTTGCTTAAAAAAAGGGGCTAGAAAGAATAAAATGAGAAAAAGAAAGAGGCGGCTAGGGTTTTATTGTAGCACGAATTGTTTAAAATCCACATCAAGAATAAAAATAATGTACAAGATATTAATTGTTGCATGTAATTTATTTTTTATTCATTACATATGTTTTTCTTTTAATTTTTTTTAGGAAATAAGGAGACTTCTGTCAGTTGTAGCTTCATATAAGAGCAATGAATATTGAAATATTTAAAAGCATGAATTCAGTAATTTAGCAGTAACAGATCACACATTTGCATGATGTTGCCCCATCCCGATTAATAAAAACCTTAGCTGCATGAAGGCCACCAAAATCCATCTCTAACAAATATTTTCCAAGTTGAGTTAGGATTGGTCTAAATCAAACTATTGTTTGCATTTACAAGAATTTACGATTTGTATACCACTTTTTTGACTAACCATTGGTGGATTTCTTCGTTTCACTCGTACTGTTTTACTTTCTTTGTGGCCTTGTGGGCCACTAATTTTGATCGTAGAATAGATTTTATTGAATTGGGGCTCGTTTGGCCGTGATGCTCACAGCACCTAACTTACATATTCTTAAAACATGTAATCTTTAGATAGATGAGTTAAAAATATATAAAATTTGTTTATAGGATTCAACCCTAGAGTTTTGGTAGTTTGGCTTGTTTGAAGGTTTCTTTGAAACATTAACGTATTAATGGCGTTTTCCTTTGGAGATTGGAAATTGAAGAAACTATGCCTCTGAAAATTTGCTTGAATATTATTAACATTTTTTTAACACCAAAAATTATGTGAAAAGGAAAATTATTTTAATGTTAATGGTTTACCATCATTAAACAAGAACCCATTATAGGTCACTCATTGGTGGGCATGTTTAGTTTTCTCCTATCAAATTGAAGGCGTATATACTAGTTAGAACAAATACTTTACGTTAAAAAGAAAAAAACTGAAATATCTACAAACCACTTTGGCTTTTAAATGGTTTTTATTTTTTATTTTTTATCTTTTATTTATTTTGTTGTAGTTGAACTTCTTTGAAGGGGCATTAGTTTTGAAAATGAATGAAGTGTATTTGCATTTGAGTGGTAGCTTAACGCCGTGATTTGTTACTTGGAAAATTTTGAGAAAAAATATGGAGGAAAGAAAAAAAAAGAAAATGTAAGGAAAAAAGATATAGATAGTTGATAGGTGTTGGAAGTTCCACATCGATTAGACAGTGATTGAAATAGTATATATATGAAGAAACCTTCATCCCTTTATAAGGTCTTTTAGTGGGAGATGAAAGGGTTCTAAAATATCAACATAGTATCGGGGCCCAGGCCAGCGTACGGATCACAATGGAGAAGGCTCCACACTTATCATAATCTGTGGGAATTTGGAAAAAAAAAAAATCCAACATACGTGTGAGGGGGGTGTTGAATCCCCATAAAATTGAATTTAGAACCTATCCTAATGTGATTTTAGAAAGTGGTTTTAGCTTCAAAATTTATTTTTATAAAATGATAGGTATTATTCGGTAAAACTTTTGAAACACTTTATTTTAAAAATCATTTTTAGTATTATAAAAGATTCATATTAATATTATAAGATAACTTTGCTATTTTTTGAAAAGCACTTTATATTTGATTCTCTTAATTAAAACACTTTTTTTAGGAAAAAAAAAAAAAAACACTCATTATTTAGGAGCAAATAATATTTAAACTAAAAGTTGTTATGTATTGTAAAATTAATAAAAAAAAGCTACTATGAACATATACATATTAATTAAAACATGCAAATAAGAATTAGTAGTCTCGCCGGGACTCATAAGTTTTTCATATTTTCCTAGCATACAAGTGACATAAACTTGGATACGTGAACAAAATTATTGGTAAAAAGCACATAGTTAAATTCCAAAGCATAGACGATGAAGATGGCAAAATTGTTCTTTTTATTGCTCTTAAGCAACAGGGGCAAGCATGTAAGTATATGCATCAATCAACTTGTTCTTTTTTATTTCATATATACCACAAAGTACTGTAAAGTTCCATCCAGGGTACACATAATGTGAATGGTGAAAAAAGATCAATGTATGAATCACATACAAGCAATTTGCATTTATTACATTTTCTTGATTTATTCTTATAAATTAAAACAAAAACAAAAACAATATGGCCTTGGGTTTTGCATGATATCATCGATTTGAGATTATTTAGTCATTGGAGATTTACCCATTGTTACCTTTGGGTTCCATAGGATTAGTCGGCATGCGAACGTGCTCTAGCGGGAAGGAGGCGCAGGGCAAGGTGGGCCAAGTTCGGGGATGTAGGTGCATGAAATGGATCTTATGAATTCTAGTCATCATAGAATTTTAAAATGTACAGGTTTTATGCCAAGTCATTATATTAGTGTTATTAACCTAGATACTATATCATTCTTTAGTGTTTTTAGAGATTTAATTTGTCTCAATCACATGTATTTCTAGTTTGAATGATAAATTTCTATTTTAAAAAGTGCTAATAAGAGTTATGATTAATACTGCTCAAATCCCCATCAGGTGTAAATATCAGAGGCCCAGCTTATATAGTTATTAGTGTCCCATTATTTGTTTAAAATTATGCAACAATATTTCAGAAGCTAACTTATTTACATTATTGACGCCAAAAATGAATCATTTCAAAATTGTTAGCATCAATTTATAACAAAGTTAAGTATTTCAAAATTTTCGTAGTCGTAAAGCCCTCTATGGTATGGAAATAAGAGTGGACAGACCAATGTAGGTAGGCATGCATGGTAGGCAACAAGTTTACTTGAATTGGGCTTGACCGTTTCGGGTTTAGTCTTAGTGATTATATATGTGAAGGTGGCAGATTCGATTCATTTAATTAACATACCACTACTAACACATCATCCCACCCTTTCCGCCCAAAAATGCTTAAATAAATTACTTTAATTTTAAAATTATCTTTTGAAGAATTTTTTTTAAATTAAAACATATATACTGACATTATTTTATTTCCAATAAATATAACTAGAAATGAGATTGTCTCTTCAACATACAAGTACGTGCAATTGGGTATTTCATTAATTATCATAGTTTGAAAGCATTTTCCAACTTCCATTTATAAATATTTACTAAAATAGTAGCATAAGATTATGTTTGGTTCTTGAAAATATTAGGAAAGAAAATTGGGAGGAAAGAAAAAGGTGATGAAATGAGTTATAAATTTTTCTGTTATTTGGTCATGTATCAAAATTTTAAAAAGGAAAAAACTAATTTCTCTCATTTTAATTATTTTCCTCATTACTCAGGGCGATTTAACATGCCCTTGTTTTGTCATTCTTTATAAACTATTTTTTTAAAAATAGAATCAGATTGATAAACCATAGCATAATTTTTCCACATAAAAAATATAAAAGAATATATATATATATATATATATAATTGTGAACCCAATGTTATATGAATATAATGCAAAACATCTTTTTTTTCCCTTCTTTTCTTATTTTCCTCATAAATTTTTGAAGGAAGGAAATCCAATAGGAAAAATATCATAGTATTTTCCTTAGTATTTTTTCCTTGCCCTTGCCATATCATCTACAATAATTTTTTACCTTTTTTGGCATTCTCGGGAGAACCAAGCATAACCTAAATGATGGGTGATGAAGTTTGATCTATACAATTCTCAATCTTGAACATGATGTATGTTGAAATTAGGAAACCCAAATTGGGAACAAGAGAAAAATTGAAAGCTTTATTCCAATAACTTGAGTGAAATCATATAACAAGGAGTCTTTATTTAGGCATAGGCTTACTTAAGAAGTCTAAATGAAACAAAATCTAGAGTGTAAGAAAAAGAAATCCCCTACCCGATAATAGGAAATAATTTAATTTAACACCCCCCCTCAAACTCACGATGCGGCTGCTATAAGCATCGAGAGTTTGTCAACTAGAAAATGAAAACGGAAAACATAATGGGACTTGGTGAAGAAATCTTCAAGTTGCAACGAAGAAGAAACAAACAAAAATGTGATGGTGCCATGATTGAAGTGATGACGTGTAAGGTGGCAATCAATTTTAATGTGTTTGGTTCGTTCGCGGCGAGGTTATGAGCAATCGGAATAGCTCTTTTTGACACAATACATGGGTAGATGAGAAAGAAATACTCCCATAACTCTGGTAACCAGCGTAGCAAACAATCTCTTTGGCGTCGATGCCAAAACACGATAATACACTTCGTTTGAAGATAGAGAAACAATGGGTTATTTCTTACTCTTCGAAATAAGATAATCACCAGATACAAAAAACCCGATAGCAGTTGCTTGATTGGTAGAGGTCATTGCCATAATTGGCATTAAGAGTATGCAGTAGCTCCAAAGAGGAGGTAAATGAAATTAGAAGATTCTAAAGGCGTACCTTGAAGATCTGCAAAATACGAAAAAACAAGCGCCTAATGAGCGCTAGTGGGGCTTAATAATGACTAACGACATGAACAACATAAGCAATATAAGCAATATCGGGACCGAAGTAATGAGTAGAATATACTAAGCTCCCAACAATAGTACGGTATAATGTAGGATATGACAAAGGCAAACCATTAGAAGAGGAATACTTTGTGTTAACCTCGGTAGGAGTATCAACGGTCATATTGCTCCGGTGAGTCCTAGCCAGCTCGAGAATATCACAACATATTTTGATTATGAAAGAAGATAACCTCTCAATACCAAATATCGTAAAGGAGCCTAGATCCTTCATTTCAATCTTGTTTAGCTAACTGCCTTCAAAACTGAAATACCATCAACATCATCACCCGGTATCAAATATGTCATCAACATATAAAGAAGAATGATACAATCGCATCAATACACTTAACAAAGGAAATGAGAATCATAACTACTGGCAACAAATCGAGATAGGAGATCTGTGAAGAATTTCTCAAGCGAAGCACAAGGTGCTTGTTTGAGACCATATATGCCTTCACGAGGTTGGGGAAACATACGAAATCATAGAGAAACACTAGGAAGGGGCTCCATAAACTTCTTCTTGAAGATCTCCATTTAAGAAGGCATTTTAACATCAAATTAGAAATACACTGTTAATGGACAAAGCTACTACAATAAGAGTATGAGCTGTAGTCATTCATGATAGAGCGAGAGATCTTCTCATAAATATCACAGGTGTAGATATCTTTTGCAACAAACCAAGCTGAATTGCATAATAGATCCATGAAATTAGTCTTAATCTTATACACCCAATGATAACCAACAATACTCTTACCAAGAGGTAAAAGAACCAAATTCCAAGTATCTGTCTTATGCAAAGTAGAAAGTTCCTCATCCATAGCTTCTTGTATGGATCGAAAATTTGCCTCTATATAGGAAGAAAAGATCTAGAGAAAAGCAATGAATAGAAGCTAAAAAATGAAGTAAAAGATGAAGAATAGCAAGAATAGGCAAAATGGTGATTTTGTGGACTTCTGAAACGTGTGTGGATTGACGTGGAGGTGGATCTACAATGTGAAGCGGGGGCTTGAGGACCATAGGAGAAGGGAGCTTGAGTGTCCCGAAGAGCAAAAGATGTATGTACGCAGCCAGAACTATTAGTAACAACACGTTGAATATGATGCAAAGGAATAGGAGGAAGAACATGAAGGGGGTATCTAAAGTACTAAGGAACTTGAGATGACAAGTTATTAGAATCCTCGAAAAGGGATCAATCTGAAGAAGATCGGATATAGTGCAGTCGAGTCATGAATAGAAGATGGAATAGAAAAGAAAGGTATATGTTGAAGATAAACAACATGGCCAGGACATATAAAGTTTTTGAGTGGTTGGATCAAAACACCGATACCTTTTGACCTTCATTATAGCTTGAAAGACGAAATAACAAATTGATGGATAACTTGCTATGTTCACATGAGGTTTAAGAATGAAGAAATCTGACCAAAGACTCTAAAGAAAGATAATGCGGGTATACCCCATTATAATTTCTGAAAGGATAAATACAAATATGAGGAAGGAATATTATTAATCAAAGTTACACAGTAAAACGACTTCTCCCTAAGTCAGCTAGGAACAAAAATTCGAAATGATAAGAATCAGCGAGTTTCCTTAAACATACTATGTTTTCTTTCATGACACCATTTTGCTCGAGTATCTGTACGCATGAAGTTTGTTTGCATTGTTCCATCTAAGGCAAACAAGCCCAAAAGAAATTTATTGGAAGTGTACTCCTGCAAATCACACCTAACACATTTAATAACAAAAAGAACGTTGAGTTTTTACAAGAGCACGAAGAGCTTTGTATATGTCTCGAAGAATTCAAACGATGTTTCTAAAATAAACAATGATAGCTAGTATGATCATGATAACATAATATCGAGACCCTTCTTTTGTGGGAACGGGAGAAGAATACATCATAAATGGATAATCAAATAGAAGAAGAGAGACATAAACACTTGATTAAAAGTCAAAGCCCAGAAAATTTAGCTAGTTTACATCCACTGCAATAAGAAACATAAGTGGGTTTGTAACTTTCTAAAGCCACTTGTGAAAATGTCAAATGAAAAGCGAAACATGACTGAAAGCAGAATGCACCATAAATAAAAACTATAAGAAGAGGAAGCTCAAACGAAAAGATATCTGTCCAATGAGTAGCGGCGAGAATAGTAGACACTTTTAACTCATCCAAAACATATAATCCCCACTTACATAGCTGGCTATCTAATCGGCTTCTAAGGTTGCAAATCACGTACAAAACGAAGAAAAAAGGTTACTAAATTGTGGGAACACCTGACTAACCAAACGAATCAAGATTCAATGTGAGGTTTGAAATATGATAAACATTAGAGAGAGAGAGAGATTAGGGGTAACAACAAAGCCAACCTTTGTTCAAAAACTGTAGAGTGCCATCCATAGTCATAACGAGGAGCAGAGAAGACAAATGAGACAGTGTAAGAAAAATCTAGAGAATATAGTAGAAGCACGAGTCAGATCCATATGAGACTGACATACCTAGAGAATTGTAAGATCAGGCGGCCTACGAAGAAGAGAGGAGGCAAACATAGCTTATTAGTGTAGGAGAGAAACTTTTAAAATGGCTCGGCGGTGTACTGAGATCAGGGAAAGAACTTGATAAACTCTTTACTATAATCACGTATTGGTGATCTGTAGCCATCGAGGTGGTCTGTAGCATAAGGGTGGTATGTTAGCATTGGATTGTGTCGGTTGCGGGCTTTAAAGTGAGATTGTTGCTTTCTACAGCTAGTTTGGTTTCTCGGCAGGACATTGAACCTTCGATGACCTTTTGCTTACAAAACTACAACTCATCGAAGGCAACCCTTGTGGGGGTCCTATTCTAATTATTAGAAAGTCTTAGAGGTCTTTGCCAACCTGAAGGATTCGGATTAGAAATAATTCCTTTCGAATTTGACTTAAGGCGTGTTTCTTGACCATGATAACTCACTAACAATTGAGTGTGAAAGAGTGGAGGGAAACTGATCTGCGAACTAAATCCTTAAAAATCCTTGCAAGAGCCATGAAGCGAACTAATCTTTCTTTCTTCTCTACGAGCAATATAGGCATCACATGCCTTTAATTCATTCAATTCTATAAGTTGATCCCAGATCTGTCATAGCAGAATAAAACTCTTGAACACTCATATTCCTTTCTTTGAGAGAGCACATGTCCAATCTCAGTGAAATCTTGCTTTAAAAATTTGATTGAGTGTATAGCCTCCTGAGATTGACCTCTTTCTTAGTCTCATACTTTACTTAAACGTCTTTATTGAATCTTTCCCGACCAAAATTGTTAATCCGGTAATAATTTTTGAATTGTTTGCTTCCATGTATCACTTCATTAGCATAATCTCCTCATTAGTACTTTTAACACAAGTTCCTATAACATATCCCCACAAATTTTATCCTTTAAGAAAAGTTTCTCACCACATAACTTCAATACAAATAATTTTTCCATCCAACCTCATACTCATAGATCATGAATCGTCTCAATAGCCATAATCAAAAACAAAAAATAGGCAAACAAATACCAGATTGTAGATTTGCTAGTGCTAAAAAAAAAGACCACAAAAAGAAAAATGCCAAACGCCAAAGATCGAAATCGTCGAAACACCAATTGTGCGATCATGCCAAAATCAGGTGATCACGCCCAAAGTCGATCCGCGAAGTTGTGTTTTGAGATTAAATTCTATTCCCATGAAACCCAGTCTCCGATACCATGTTGAAATTAGGAAAACTCCAATCGGGAATAAAAGAAAACTGAAGGTCTTATTCCAATAACTTAATTGAAATTAAGCATATATAACAAAGGTTTTTTGTATAAGCATAGGCTTACTAGAAGAATCCTAAAAGGAAATAAAATCTAAAGTGTTAAGAAAAAGAAATCCTACCAATAATAGGAAATAATTTAATTTAACAATGTATTTTTCATAGGATAATCATGTTTGGGTTAAGTTGGTATCAGCTTAAAACGTGTTTAATAATTAGATTGTTTTTTTTTTTTTTTTGGTTATTTAATTTGCATAAGACTGATTTTATCCAATTAGACCTATTTTATATTTATATTAATTACTTTGATCATAATGATATTACTTTTAAGCAAATAAACTGGGAGCTGGTGGATGATCATATTGTTTTAATGAAGACCAATTATTAAATGTATCATAAGATATATTATTTATTTAATAAAAATATTATATTTGGGTTCATATTTTGAATCCTATTATTATTTTGTGTTAACTTTTATTCTGGGAAGTGTTTTAGTTTTGAAATAACATGAACATATAACCTATCAACACAAATTACAAATATCATAAACCGTATTTCCTCATAATATCATGAACATAAATCTTAATTACCCAGCGAGTCGTCAGACAGTTGTTCTCCTTAGAATAGAAAGCAGTGAGGAGACCAAATTTGACTTAAAGAAGTCAAAGAGGAGAAATCATTACCGACAACAGCAGCCTTAAGCTCTTGTCAAATGTCATATATATAACGTGGGAGAACTGAAATTGACCAAAAAAAAATAGGCTAAGGAAAGCAAAATTTATTCCAACTTGAAGATTTCTTTCTTGCCCCCACCTCTCATAATTAATGTGCAAGTGAATGCATTCTGACTATATATCCTAGAAACTTAGAGTGGAAAATTAATTCAAAAGGCCGATCATAGTTGACTTTGGAAATATAGGAATTTGAAAGATTGTGTTTGATTCGTGGGAGTACTAAAGGAAGAATAAGGTAATGAGTTTTTCTTGTATTTGATTTTCTAGTAAAAATTTTAGAAAAATCAAATATAAATGAAATTACTAGGAAACTTAGGTGGTGTTTGTTTTTTGTGTTTTGTTGAAATCAATTTGCTTTTAGCATTCAACTATTTTGTTTTTTTTTTTACTTTTTCATGGCTTATTGTTAAATTGTTTTTAAAATTTTTGGTTCAATAGAAAAAGCCAAAAGATTTGACTTTTTGGTTTTTTTTTATAATGTTTTTTCTACTAAGAAGAACTAGAAATTCAAATATGAGAAAATCATGTACTTTATAAACCAATTGAAAATCTCATGATTCGTTTTATGTTAATTAAATAAAAATATATGTATTTTTAAATTCTAATTTAAATTTTATTTTCTCAAAATTTAAGTAAAAATTAAAAGATCGATTTTTGTTTTTAGAGAAAACAAACAACTAAATACTCAATCCTATTAAGCACTATTCAAAATAAAAGTTATACTTAGCATTAAGTAAAAAAACAAACGCTACCTAAATATGATATTCTCGTGTTTGGGTTCGCCTATTCAAAAGATTAAGCAAGAAAAAATGTGCTCATGATTCAGACTAGGTCTTTTTATTTTTGTAGCATGAATTATTCAAAATCCACAAGGTTACACTACATCAAGAGTGAAACTACTTACTAATTGTTACATGTTATTTAATTTTTATTCATTCTATGTGTACAAAACATACACAAACATTACTTCTGAAGATGAAAAACTAATCGATGATGCCTTTTTGAACCCGAATTGTATCGAGCGTGTCAGGGATCGCTAGTCGATCTGGAATCGGCCATTGACTGGCGTCCGTCGGCTCGGGCGTTGACCTCGCAAAAAAAGTAAGAACCGGCGGGACCGGCGAGGGTCGCCGCCGCTCTCCGGGATGGGGGCGTTGAACTCCTCTGCAAAAAGTAAGAAACAAAGTGGCGCCTCCGATCGTTTGGCTGGGGTTGCTTTTTGAGATGCCCTGGGTGAACCTCCTCTCCCCATGGATAAAGGGAAGGGTAGAATTGACGAGATTAAGTATCCCGTGGGATCGGAATAATATCCGAAGCTCACTGCGGTAGAATGCTCGCTGCGGGGACCTCAGCCGAAGCTGGAGCTCCTTTATACGGGAAACTATGGTGGCGTTACAGGCCCCCTTTTGGTGTCCGGGTCTGGTCTCCCGACATTTTGACCACCTACATGGTCCAAGTGCCTAAGATGGTGTGTTTCTTTGAGGTGGCCTTCAATAATGGTCTCCGCTTTCCTCTACACCCCTTTATAAAAAGGGTCTTGCAGCATTTCAATGTCTACCCCTCTCAACTTTCACCCAATTTATGGGGTATTCTGGTTGGGTTGTTTGTCTTCTTTAGGGACAAGGGCTTGGGTATTCAGTATAGTCTGCTCTGGGACTTAGTGAAAGAAGCCGCCAGGGCTTTCTTATCTATCTAGACTCGCCAGCTTTTCTCTCGACATTCGGATCTCCATCTTCCCATAGATTGTGGAAGGAGCGTTACTTCTTCGTCAGTGGCCGTAATTGGGAGTACGACCCCCTTGATAAGGATGACACCCTAGGCATTCCTGCTGTTCGGACCACTCTGTGAGAATCATGAGCACGCTCGCTTAGTTTCGTCTAGCTGTGAAGTTATGTGGTGCCTCTAATTCCGCTGCCATGTGTCTTTTCGTGATTTACTTTTCTGACATCTCAGCCCTGAAGACAAAGTCATAAAGCGGAGCTCGGTCGAGTGCGCCGCGCGTGCCTACTCTGAGCTCATCAGGTCGGATATTCCTGATTCTCTCGTGTTCGAGGTCCTCCCCGTTCCGCTACTTCAGGCCTCTCACCCCTCCCCGTTATGAAGTTTTCTCATGATGGGCCTCCCGTTGTCAAACCTACTAAGGGAGAGCTTTTGGGTCGAGTGGAGACGCTGTCCCAGAGGTCCCGGAGTGTGAAACAAAAACTCGACTCTCCCCGAGAAGGCCGCCCGTCCCGGTAAAGTCCCGGGCGGGACGCTTCTTCCTCACCTTCCACCCATGTCCGAGTGCTGGGGCAAGTGTTGCCGCCTCAGGCCGAGGTTCCTAGAGCCCCAAGTTCACAGCCTCGCTCTGGTTCCGCTACAAAGGGCAAAGATTCCTCGGGGAGGGCTGCTGAGCCTCCGTTGGAGGTCATGCCTATCACCGTTTGGAGTCCCTCCGCCGCAAAGTGAGCGTAGCCTTCTTCGAGACGTAAGAGTTTCGAGGAGGAAACGTCCCGAGGCTGATGGAGATGGTGATTCCTTGTTCTTTCAATGCTGTTTGCAGGCTGGCGCGTTTCGCCCATCCTCGAGATTCGACCTAAAAGGTCGGGTGCCCCATTATGAAGCCTAGCTCTTCCTCCGTAAATTCTCCAAGTTCCCATGTCTTTATTGCAGGTCGCTTTTATCTTCGGGGTTTGAGTTTCGTGGTGCTGACTTTAAGTTAGGTATCGGCGTGGCTACCATTTGGAAGCGGTTCGACTATGTAGGTGGTCAAAATGTCGAGACCTTAATCTCGACACCAAAAGGGGGGCCTATAACGCTCACCTAAAGTTTCCCCATAAAAGGCTCGACCTCGCTAGGGTCCCACCTCGCCTCAGAGATTCGCACGACCTACTTCAGATATTCCGATCCTCAGATACTTAATCTCGTCAATTTACCCCTTCCCTTTATCCAGGAGAATCTAGGGCATCTCGAAAAAGCAACCCTACCAAACAATTGAGTGTGCCACTTTCCCCGCCCCGACCGATACAGGAGTCACCTCCACTGCGCAAGGAAGAGGAGCAACCCGGACCCATGAGAGTAACAGGTAGTAAGAACAAGACCTAACTAATCTAGCCCTAACGCCTCGCTATATTGCTCAAAAAGACACCTGGCGTGAAGAAAAGACACACCCGTCCCAAGATCGTGCAACTAAAAGGCTACCTCAAGCAAAGAAACTCACAAACGGTAGAAAGAACTCGCACCCGGCGTCGAACAAACGCATGAAAAGGAAACCGAACCTCATTTAAAACGTAAAGGCTTCAAGATCAGGGGAACACAAGGCGAACAGTTAGAGGATGTTCTCAGAAGAACTAAAAGAACTAGAAGGAGTGGGCACGAAAACCGAGAAGTCATCATTATCATAAGACATATGACGGCGACAAAGCCCTAACCAACTCAGCCTTGAGCAAACACGTGGAAGTCGCACCCGATTCAAGAAACGATACAGCCCTTGCACACACTCGCCGTACACAAGGGCTGGGGGCAACTGATAGGGTTTAAAAAATAGGCGCGCAGGCCCACTCGCCAAGCCCAAGGAAAAGGTAAGCCCAGTGAGACGCCCGAGCCCTTGGCACCGGCCCAAAATAGAAGCTCGATTTGTTCTCCCTACGGGCCAACAACATGGACAATCTGAAAAGCCCATATCCTATAAATCAAATCGAATCTCATCAGTAAGGGAAGTAGGATAAATCCCAATAACAACTTATCCTATAAAACAAACCGAATCTCACCAATGAGGGAAGTAGGATAATTCTCAATAAACCTCTCCCTCATTATCCCTTATTAATCCGATAACAATAAAAGCAGGAAATACCCCATCCAATGGGAAAGAATCCTTATCACCATCTGACTGGGAAAAGCATATGTTATAAATACCGGGCCACCCCATTGGTAAAAGGTACGCAGAACATTCGCCCTCTAAGTAGTTGATTTCTTATTTCATCAGGAAAGAACTAACTTTCTAGTATTTGAGAGGCAACGGGCAAGCCCCCGCGATCCCTTTGTTTCTACTTTGCAGGAGTCCGATGCCCAGAGCCAGCGGACCAGTCCAGTGACGATTCCAGATCCGGCCCAACGATCCCAACACGCTCCAAATTCCCGCCTCCGGCTGGAAAAGGCATCATCAACTCACAAAAGCAAAGATAAGTCGCGGCGCGAAGCGAATCCCATGATTTTATGACATATGATATATAGTTATACTTTGGTGCAAATGACTAGTAGGAATATTCAAGTCAGGTGGTGGGCCATGGTGAAGCTTCATTTGTGCTTCTCGTAGTCGCGACAACGACAACGGTGGCCGCTGGCTCGCCGAGGCATGGCGCGCCGGGTTTGCGGTTCCGACCTGATGTATGTGCTCGCCGAGAATTGGGTGCATGAACTGGGGCGTAAGGAGAAACACGACTACCCCCGGCTGAGACCGTAAGAAAAATATTGATTCGTTTTTCTTCCACTTCATTTTTCCGCAATACAAGCGAACAATTTCGAAGCTCAAGTCCATCACTCTCCGCCATCGCAAGGAATCCTAGCCCACTAAGTCGCATTACGAGGATCCGAATGCTCATATCCCGGGATTTTTTTTTTCGAGGTGTGTGATACAAAGGGAACAGGTCAGGTGATTGATGATGCGTCTCGGCTTAGATTGTTCTCATTCTAATTGAAGATGTGCCAAGCATTGGCTCATTTCATAACCACCAGATTCACTAACATCATGGGATGACTTATCGAACAAATTTATGGTTAGATTTTTTCCACCAGCCAAAGCAGCAAAGTTGAGAATCGACATCGCGAGTTTTTATCACATGAGGGAGAGTCATTCTATGAAGTATGGGAGAGATTCAAAGATAAGGCTGAGAAAATGCCTCACCATAGTTTTACCAAATGGATGCAAGTCCATCATTCTACAATGGTTTGAGTCGTCCCACTAAGACTCTCATTGATGCTTCTGCTAGAGGAGTGATTATGGGGATGAATGAAGTGGAGGCTTATCAAATTCTGGAGAACATAGCCTTGAATGATTGTCAATGGCCAGTTGAGAGAGTAGCACCGAAGAAACCAGCTGGGGTGTTTGACTTAGACATGTTCACAAACGTATCAGCTCAAGTGTCTAGAATCTCAAAGCAACTACAAGCTTCTCAACAATTAGGATCTCAATTATTTGCGCATAAAGTTGAAGAAAGCCCACTTGCATGCGAGCAATGTCATGGACCTCATCTCTCCTCTCAGTGCCTAATGATGAATGCTATGGGAGATTTGACTAGTGAACAAGTTTCACTGACATGGCTAAGTTCCCTCAAAACCATAACCAACCCATATGGTCAAAATTACAATCCGCGGAAGAAACTATCCCAACTTTTCATGGAAAATCATAATGCGGGTAATCCCATGGAGAAAGCCAAACCACAAATCAATCGCAAGGAGGAACTACGTGATAATTAATGAGAAAAGTGAACTCGGCCTCCCGACCGTAATAGTCACAGAAGGAGAATTTGTATTGACTATCGAGACTAAATAGTGACCAGAAAGGACCATTTTCCACTTCCATTTATTGATCAAATGTTAGATAGACTCGTGGGGAATGAGTACTTCTGCTTTCTGAATGGATATTCAGGATACAAACCGATCACTATTGCTCTAGAAGATCAGGAGAAGACCACCTTCACATGCCTTTATGACACTTTCGCTTTCCGGAGAATGTCATTTGGACTAACGTCGCTCCGTGTGACCTTGGGTGTATGATGGCAATATTTTCTGACATGTGGTTGAAAATCCATTGAAGTCTTCACGGGTGATTTCTCAATGATCAAGTCTACATTTGATGGTCGCCTCCATAATATGACGTTATACCGAGCAGCATGGAAACCAATTTAGTTTTAAATTGGGAAAAGTGCCACTTTATGGTGAGAGAAGGCATAGTATTGGGACATCGCGTATCTAGAAGAGGAATTGAGGTTGACCGAGCCAAGGTTGAGATCATAGAGAAACTGCCCCCTCCCACATCAGTAAAGGGAGTACGTAGTTTCCTTGGCCATGTAGGTTTTTATAGACGGTTCATCCAAGATTTCTCCAAAGTTTCAAAACCTTTGTTATATCTTCTTATGTAAGGTGTTCCGTTTGAGTTTAATGAGCCATGTATGAATGCCTTTGAGCTCGGCCGAAAAGAAGTCGACCCCTCGGCCCCTATAATAGTCGCCGAGATTGAACCCCATTTGAACTTATGTGCGATGCAAGCGACTTTGCAGTTGGGGCTGTTTTGGGCCAAAGAAAAGAAAGTTTCTATGCCATCTCCATTATGCCGCCCGAACGCCGAATGATGCGAACTCACGAGTGCCAGCCGAATGTAGAAAAGAATTGTTAGTCGCTTCAGGTTCATCAAATCTCGTAATCTTATCTTTATAGGAAACAAAGTCATCAGGTTCACATATCATCCCATGAATCAAATACTTGATGACTAAGAAAGAAGAAAACCCGACTTATTCTGGGTGCTCTATCATAAAGAATTGATGTGGAGATTCGAGATAAGAAGGGTTCCAAAAATATGGTAGCCGATCATCTGTCAAGATTGGAAACACCAGAAACAGTGCAGAAACATCATTTGTACATTGATGACACATTCCTAGATGAGCAGATACTAGCCTTGTCCCATGCTGAAATGTCCCCATGGTTTGCCACAACAGCCACTATCTTTTCACAAGATTATTCCACCTGACCTCAATTATCAATAAAAGAAGAGATTCTTTGCAGATGTTAAGCGCTATTTCTAGGAAGACCCAATCCTCTTGGAACAGTGCCCCGATCAGATTATTCGCAAGTGTGTATCGGAAAGTGAAGTGGGTGAGATATAAACGCACTGCCACTCTTGGTCCATTTCAATGGACAGAAAATAGCGGCCAAGGTACTACAACCAAGCTTTTATTGGCCCTCTATATTCAAAGATGCCCACTTGTTCACAAAGTCCTGTGATCGGTGTTAAAGGACCGAGAACATTGGAAGGAGAAATGAAATTCCATTGACGAATATTCTAAAGGTAGAACTTTTTGATGTCTGGGGCATTGAGTTTATGGGTCCGTTTCCATCGTCCTATTGGCACAAGTATACTCTCGCAATGTAATTACGTGTCTAAGTGGGTGGAAGCCATTCAAACCATTACTAGATGCTAAAGTGTTATCGTTGCATCGTGATTTCAACATATTTTCGCTGTTCGAAAACTCTAGAGCTATGAATCAGCCATGAAGGTTCACACTTCTATAACAAGTTGCTCAGATCGCTCCCGCCAAATATGGTGAAGCATCGAGTGTCACTGCGATACCAATCGCCAAAGCAATGGGCAAGCTGAAGTGTCAAATAGGGAGATTAAGAAAATCTTAGAAAAGACAATTAATGTGACGAGGAAAGACTGGGCGAACAAAATTGATAATAGCTTATGGGCTTATCGAACAGATTTCAAGACCCCATTGAGAATGTCCCCGTATCGAATCGTCTATGGTAAGGCCTGCCACCTACCTATGAATCGAGCACGGCTACTAGGCAAATCTCCAAATGCTAAACATGAATCTCGAAATGTCGGAAAAAGGACGCGCCTGCCAATGAGCTAGATGAACTTAGGCAGAATGCATATGACAATTCAAGGATTTATAAGGAGAAGACCAAAGCATGGCATGACAAGCATTTAGTGCATAGCGAGTTTCAACCGGGACAACAAGTATTGATATTCAATTCACGATTGAAATTGTTCCCAGGAAAACTCAAGTCAAGATGGTTGGACCGTTTCTGATCACCCAAGTTTTTCCCATACGATAGTAAGTTTGCGCTAATGCATCCTCGAAAGAGGTCGATTTAA
>JAEQBH010007904.1:0-71681 GCA_016808115.1 Tetrastigma voinierianum | reverse complement strand
CTACAAGATTAAGTATTGTGATGATTAATTTATAAAACACAAAACACTAAAATTCATAATATTTTTAGAGTATATATACCAAATCCCGAGTAGTAGTGGGCTTAAAACCTCACACCCCAAAACATTCATAATATCAATTTGCAAAACTTTTCAGTGGAGTTGAGAAAAAATTAGATGCACCCAACTCTAACACACTATTGCATAGGGAAAAAGAAAAAATAAACGAGCTTCTTATCATTTAAATCTAATGTTCAATGATGGTATCTATGCAGGGATATTCAACAAGTTTAAGGATGAACAAGGTGGCTTCAAGGAAGCTTTGAAAGATGTACAAGGCATGCTGAGTTTGTATGAAGTTGCACATTTAAGGAGTTCATGGAAGACATACTTGAAAGCACTTGCTCACCATCACCTCAGGCATGGTAGAAAGTTTGAATACCCTCTTCATGAGACAAGTTGCCTTACCAGAGGCCTATTAGGAAAGTCAAGAAGGCTGAAGCAAGATGGTATATATCCATCTATCAAGATGAAGCTTCCCATGATGAAATTTTACTAAAGCTAGCAAAATTAGATTTCAATCTAGTACGATCCTTTGCATATAAGACAGAAAAATTCCAATTTTTTCTCGAAAGAACAAAATAATGTTTTAGTAAGTGGAATTTTCTAGATCTGGATGTGAAAAGGACTTCTCCGTTGAAATCGTCTCATGAGGAATTTAGCTACACGTCAATTTCATTGGATTCAGAAGTGGTGGATTTCACGTTTTTAGAGTGAGTTGTCGAATGACATGACAAGGAGGATGCCACTTGGCACCATAAAGTGTGACACTTGGCACTAAAAAGTAACCGCAATTAGCCATGTGTGGAAAGGAATCCGCGTGCTCCTGATGAGCCACGGAGTGCATGATGTCATAAGGGAATTATGAAATAAAGGAATAAATATGGAAAAGGAGAGGCACACCTTTAATTTGAGAAATGAGGAGGGAATTACTCCTTGGCCAGGATGTGTGGTGGCTCCAAAAGGGTGAAAATGACCAAGAGAAGAAAATGAGGAATGAAGGAAATGAGATGAAGAGAAAAAGGAAAAGAAAGACAAAAGGAGAGAAAAGAAAGGGAAGGGAAAGAAAAGAAAGGAAAAGAATCCGTAGAGAGAAAAGGAAGAAAAATGAGAAGGAAGGAAAGAGAAAAGGAAAATTTCCCGGGTTTGATGGTCGATGTTCAAAAGTTAAAGGACTAAAGTTTGGTGCACCGCGTTAGGATCTATGTGTAGACACCCAGTTGGAGTTCGACAAACTTGAGAGGTAGGATACTTTTCTTGGTTTACTTTAGCCTAAGGCTTTTATATTAGTGAGGTTGCTTGTGGAAGGCCATGAGAGGCCATGTGAATTAGTTCCAGCTTTGGAATTAAAGTGTGAATTTCATGACCGGTTCACCTGATCCTGTTTGTGGGAGTTAGGGTTTGAATTAGAAAGCAGAAAGTTTTATAGGTGTCATGGTTGTTTGATGTGATGACAAGGATTGGAACCAAAATGGTTCATGTTTGTGAAGGGGCCGTGAGGTACCCTGTTGAATGGTCCCAAGTTGGTGACCCAGTTGTGTGTTAGTGCTTGCTTGAATAATATGCAGTGTGTGGAAATGTGATGTTGATGCATGCTATTTAATGTATTAACATGGTTTGCATGGAAGTAGATTATATGTATAAATTATAATTTTCCATGGTTTTGTATATGTTTCATGTAGTGCTCATTCATGCATGCCAACATGAGAAAATGCATTGGCATCATGCATTACACATATGCACAGTCGCATCGCGTCAAATCAGTGTGGGTGCGAGGTATGGTTGTTACGGTCTTGGTAAATGGAGTCGTGAACTTTCGGGAAAAATGGGACAAGGTCAAGGTAGAAATTCAGTGTGTAAAATGATCAAATGGTAAATTACATGTTTTGGGCGGAGCAAGTTGGGGTAGATCCCTAGGGTGAAAGTCCCAAATGTTATTCACGGTTAGACATGAATCCCGGCGATGTAAGTTCGTGAAAATATTTGAAAAGCGTCATGAAACCTCGGTGTCAACCAGGAAATCAAGTAGCCTAAAATAAAGGAAAAAGAATTTGATAAATAAATTGGAGGGTTGTCAGAAGGCGGGTGGTCATGGTATAGTACACAGATGACTTGTTTTAGTCACACTTGGCAGTCCAAGTGTGAGGGAGTCGGGTGGGACTCAGGTGGTGAGCATGAGGGGTCGCATCTCATGCATGATATGGACATTTCATATAATAGTGAATAATTGTATGGAATGTGATTGCTTGTTTATATATGCCATTGCATATGCATTTTAGGTGGGGAGTAACCCTTGTAGGAAAACTTTCTACTGGGCTTTGCTCACCCGTCACGAGACCCCTTTAGTGCGAGTATCCGGGAGAGCGTCACTCAGTGAGTTAGTTTTTTGAGAAGAAAGCGAAATGTGGCTTTGAGTAAATATTTGTAAATATGTATAAATGTTTTATCGCAGGCATGGAAACTATGAAAATATAGTTGATTATTATTATTTAGTATTGGTTTATAGGCCCAAAGGCCATTTCTACTCACGGTATCGTCGCGTCCCGAGATGTATAGATTTCAGCCGAGTTGGCGATGATCAACGGACCCCGGAGTTTTGGGCGTCACCTTTGCACAAGGAAGGATTAAGCAATCTTACAAGGTTGGATTTAAATCACCTTCATGAACTTCGGTTCATTATTGTTAGTTAATTTCGATTATGCTGACGAGTGTGAATTGTAGGTGGTGGAAAGGGTAGATTTTGCTTTCTAAGCTACCTTTTGTGAGAATCGATTGGTGGAAGCTATACGGATAGTTGGAGTACTGTTTGAGCCTCAATATTCATGTATGAAGCAGGCTTTAACCGAAAGTATTTTACAATTTTATCAGCTATAGATGATATCTCTATAGTGCTTCGGCACACTCGAAGAACTAAAACACTTCTGAAGCAATGAAGAGTTTGATTCATGAAATTACCAATCTTGATGGGATATTATACGCATATTTATGTTTTAATTAATCAAGGATGTATTTTATTTTAGGTGGGATATTAATGGTATAGATCACCTTCAGTTACATAAGAGGCTGCTGTGTCTGCACTCTTAAAAATGTCAATTTAAAAGAAATGAGGAAGAGATGGAGAAAGAAGGAAAACATTATCAGGGTTCACTATGCCCGAAGAAAGAAGTAGGCCACTATAATTCTCGAGATGTGATTTTTTTTATAATTTCTATTGACAATAGACAAGATATATATATATATATATATATATATATAACTTGGATGAATTTCTAAAATGATAAGTTTGAGCTTACTCACATTTGAATATTTGGTTCCATGAAAGTACATACTAACCAGTGGAAGGTATGATTTTCATGTGCAGAGATTCTGTAGTGAATTACAAACATATGTCTTTTATTAGAATGGGAGATGTAGTAACAAAGGAGACTTTGAATGGTGGCGGGGATCTTAGGATTATCATCTTCAAATTTAATGGCGAGGCTCATGGATGACATCAAATCACATAAGGTATGCGAGGAATATGTGCCTCCAATTGCCGAAACATAAGTCTGATAGGTCCTGTTTTTTTGTGTTTCTGTTCTCAAAACCAATGATAAAAAGGAAAACATGGAAAAGAACAAGGGAGAGCATGTTTGATTACCATTTTTTTTTCTAAAAAATATAGAGAACACAAACACTAAATTCGAATAACAATAACATTTGCCATGCTCAAATGGAGTTTTATTCTCTCTATGTTTGAAAGCGAAATAAATAGTATTAATATATACATGCGTTTGAGCAAAGGGCATGTATGAAATGATATTAAATATTATGAAGCAATGTGGTATCTCACGAGAACAAGTGTCTTGTGAGTTTACAAGCAAGTTGAGAATGCATGGCTGCATTAACTAGAATATCTCAATAGCTATTGTTCAATGCCTAACCTCGTCGTATTGTCAATCTTTCGAGTCCTCCATTGTCATTTTACAAAGGAGGGAGACGGCTATACACATGTTGGGAAGCCGATGAAGGATAATGTTGGATCCACATTCATTGATCCATTGTATGACCAAATGGAGTTCATCCTTTCTCCTACATCTGCCTTATGGAAAGAGTAATTAGATAAAAATGAAATCATTGAGATGTAGTGGAAAAGCAGTGTCGACTTTTTATTAGTGTTTTGGCATTCTCTTTTAATAGAAGTTTGTATTCGAAGAGCTAGCTTGTATCAAAATTTCTTGGTTTTGCCTTATTAATCTCTCTTCATGGGCTTGTAAAGATTTCATTAGTTAATCAATATATAGTTATATGTTTTAAAGATCAGGTGTATACATTTAAAATGTAACTAAATAAGTTACAATTCATATTTAAAATATTGAATAGTATACAACTTCAGGGATCAAGTGTACACATTAAAAATATATTTAATATATGACTATAGGGATCAAGTGTATACATTAAAAAATATAACTGTTTATTTATAATTTTTTGGGGTTGGGTTACCATTTACCTTGATAAGCGCACAAGTTTTTTTCTCCCAATTTGTAGGGTTGTTCACATGGTCATACAATCCATCTAGCTATATGAATGACCTTTAAAAGTGGAATAGAATGGACGTGAATGTTATTGATGGGGTTATTTCAACTAAAGGTGTAAATAAGTCAAACTATTAAGTGATATACTCGAGCTCGATTCATAGAATACTTGGATTCGACTCATAGGTAATCAAGTCGAGCTTGAGCTCGAGTAGCTTGTCGAGTCGAGTATCACAATATCCGACTCGAGTTGCTCGTGAGCTTAATCCAATTATTAATCGAGTCAAACTTGAGTCAATTTTGAATCAAGTCGAATTCGAATATAATTATTTATTGATTTTTTAATTGCTTCTAGCTTTGTCGGCCCAGAGTTTGAGTAGCTCGATTATTTCTGGTCGATCTTGAACATTTGAAAAACAACTCGATCGAAGTTAGTCAAGTTAAAAACTTCAAGTTTTTAGTAGTCAAGCTCAAACTTGGCTCTACATCAACCATTCATTTCGACTCGATTACACCATTAATTTCAACTTTGTGTCATACTAGTAGGAGATATTGGAATTGGGTGACTCGATCCATTCTAAAATGAGAGAAATAGAAAAGGCAATTTCTAAGAGTTTAGGCTGTATAAGAAATTAGCTCTACTAAAATGAATAAATTAATTAAAAAAGTTCTATGTAGTGAAAGAACTTCTCTTACTGACAAGAATTTTCTCACTTCACTAGAGGTGGCAACTCTCTCGAAAAGAAAAATGTTCTTTTTTGCTCTCATGAAACCATAAAGAAAGAATCAATCATCTCTTTTTGGATTTTGTTTTTTAAAATTTCTATATGAGGCCACGCGAGGAGTCAAGGCTCTTGTGCTATGAAAAAGAATGATTCTTGTAATCGTAGTTCAATTAATGATTTTAGTGAAAATTGGTTAAACAATTAAGAAACGGTTAGATGCTTTTTCCATAATTTAACTTCACCCAAATTTCTAACATTAAATCACCTTAAACTAGATCAGACATGTTATGACTGAAATTTGGTTGTTCATGGTATCTTCTAATTATTTTTATTTTGTACAATATCATGAACTATATGAGCAGCCTTACTTAATAAGTTTGATCGAAGGACTGATGTTTAATTAATGCTTTGAAAAAATACAAAAAAAAATTCAATTATAAATCAAAATTAATAATTTTCTAATAATTTGATATGACATTGATGAAATCTTAGAAGGTGTACACGTCAACACATGTTGGTTGGATGCATTTATTGATAATTTAACTTCACCCAAATTTTTGCCATTAAAACAACTAAACTAGATTAGACATGTTATGATTTACAAATTTTGTACATCTTAATTCATTCTATCTTCTTTTTTTTTGTGCAATATCTTGAAATACATAAGCCTCCTTATGTGATAGGGTTTCGATTAGAAGAACTGATGTTTAATTAATGATTTTAAAAATATAGAAATTTCAATTATAAATCAAAATTAATAGTTTTCTAATAATTTGATATGACATGAAAGCCAGATCGATGTCAATGAATTTGAGGAACCTAGGCCCTATACATAGTAGCATTAGTTATTAAATATTATGTGGTTTATGTGAATGAAATATTTGTGGAAATTTGCAAAAACCTTCGAGTTTAACCTATCTCAAAATAATTATACCTAAAAGAAAATTCTATTTATGTTTTTTCTTAATCATTTGCAATTAAAATCAAAGTAATTAGTAATATGATTAATGAAAATCACGATAACACTCACAACTCAAATGAATTTTATTTAAAAAATAACAATAATGTATATGCTTTTCTACTTTGAAGTATGCTTGTAGAGGATTGGTAAGTGTTGGTGCCCCGTATCATTTATTAGTTGCCTAGACAGTTATTAGGCTCATGGATGGCATGTCTACGTACAAAGTTACAATAAACAATTCCTCATGTAGACACAACACGTTGATGTAGTCCATATAATTGTGGAACTGTAGGGCCAAATGTTACCATACACAAACAATCATCATGAGATCGAATAAACCTTGTTGTAGATCAATTTTGATGTGTTATAAGCCAGTTCATATCTGGCTGTATATAATCCAATCTAGTGGGAGATATTAAAGATGTTTATGCGTTGGGCGTGCTTGTCACGTATTAGATAGGGAAGATAATAAATAAAGGCGTTGCATAATAAAGATGTTGTATGCGAAGGTCGGTGTTATATCCATATTAGATAGGAGAGATAATAAATAAAGGCGTTGCATGTATGTTGATAGGGGAGAAAGTTCTTAATACTAGTAACCTTAGTCCTATTCCCTCAATCAGCTACGGCAAAGTTTTTTTCTGAGTTAGATATTCCATTACTGAGCCTGGAAATGGCCTGGTAATCTCATATACAATGTTTAAACTGTTTTACAGATTTGATTGTAAATACAGAGATAATTTAATCCTAGACACACCCTATTGTGACTTTGTTTTGAAGTAATCTGAATTAATGAACTCAACCAAACAGACTTTAAATTTAACACCTAATATTAACAACTCTTTCAAACAGAGGGCACCAAAACAAAACTAATTAAATCCCATATATTTTTCAACCACATACCTTAAACTCTGAATGCGGTATCCCCTGCAAACTCAATATGGAGCTTGCCCAGCTATTTCTCTCATACTTATCCGATTTATATTCCAAAGGTATTCCAAAAATAACATGTAGTCTCAGCATGTTCTCTAGCTAGATTCTAGCAGAATTCGCCTGTGAAGAATTTCCACACACAGTATATGTGGTGACGATTTATTTGTACATTCCTAAAGACAAGGTATATCTTTAATTCAAATATTTATCATTTTCATTGATTTTTTTTTAAGAAGCATGATATTCCTATTAAATCCAAATCTTAAAAGCTTGAGCTTTTAGGAGGGAGTTAGTGGTTCAACATAATGTGAATCTTGGTTTGACAAAGAGTCCGGGGTGGAGTCATCTCTCTGCAATTTGAATATTTGATCTACATTTGTTTGAAGTCCATAGTGAATTGATGGTTTGTGAATCTCTCCGTAATAGTTGATGGCACATTTGAAAGAGGTTGTAAAAGCATGATATTCATCTTAAACCAAATCATAAAAGTTTTAGCTTTTAGGAGATTTTGTAGTTGAACAATTTTTCATGAAGCAAAATTGGTTGGTAAAACTCTTGGTCCAAGTCACACGTGCACCGCAAGAAAAAGAGAGCAGGGTTGAGGATGCGAAAAAGGAAGGAAGGGTTAGTAGCAACACTCTGCTTTGCTAAGCCCTTCCAAATTCTTTGAACTTCATTGATGCGGTGCAACGGCTTGGAGTTGCATACCACTTTGAAGGGGAGATAGAAGAAGGCATTACAAAATATTTATGGCCAGTTTCATGACGCCAATGATATGGATGGTGATGATCATAGAATATTGCTCTTCGATTTTGACTACTTTCAGAGCAACAAAGGTACATTATTTCATGTGGTAAGAGACTGATAATCTTTGCATACAACGTGATCAAGAATGTAAGGTTTTCATTAAGTAGGCTTCGTGGTGGAATTAAAAACTGAATTAAGATTGAGGTCTAATTAAGTGAGGTTATTGGGGCTTCTTAATAAATCATATGGGAATTTTGGCTGGTGTGTGAAATTTGATTCGACCGGCAGATTATGAGAGGCAGTAGTGAGAACTACGTGGGGAAAGCTAGTCCCTCGAACCAGACCATTTTCTATCACATACGTTTATTTCTCTCATACAGTTTTCTGAGAAAAGTATTGGCAATCTCATAGCGATTTCAAAAGTCGTTTGGGAGAGAATCTTGAGATCTTGAATCGGTTCTCTTTCACGGCTCTTAAGTAGGTTCATCGACAAAGAAAGAGACACGCATGGTTCCAAGGTATGTAATTACAGGTGTTTTTCTCCATTAAATGATGTTTGTGTTCTTCATGGTGATCTAGGTTGTGTTGAGAGCCGTATCCTACGAGTTGGTATCGAGCCCGACCATGGATTAGAACTGAAAACATACGGTTGGAGAAATTTTTTTGAGTTTTTGGAAAATCGGACATTCTGTCAATTTCGGATTTTTCATATCAGAATTAAATCATTTTACATATTTAGATCTTCCGCGGCCAGAAGACGATCACAGGTGGGTGGCACGTCGTCGGAAGCCGCAGTGGCGGCTCGGCTGGCGCGCGCGCCACCGCGTTGAAGGCGGCGGCGTGCGGCGCGGCGCCCGGTAGACCCAGCGAATTGACGTCATTGATGGCGTCAGCATGACCGATCGACAACCGACCGGTCAAGCCGGATCTACCGTCCGTTTCGATGGCCGATTCGATTAGTGGCGAGCGTGGCGGTGGCGTGGTTGGCGTGGGCCGATGGCGCCGGCTTGGCCAACCCGTGACCCGACCGGATATCGACCCTACGGTCTGTCGGCGAGCGGAGTCGCAGGCGACCGGATCCAGCGGTAGTCAAACCCGACCAGTCAGCGGTCGGCCGGATCAGCAGTCGGCTCCGACGTCCAACCACGGCCAGACCACTGAAGCCGCAGCGGCGCTGCGCGCTTCCACAGCGCCGAACGCCAGTGGCGGGTGAGGCGTGGGAGGAACCCCCAGGGCAATTTTGATACCTCTGATTCGTATCAATTCTCTGCGAATTTGGTATATTGACTTAGCATGTTGGAAGGCTTCTGAGATGCTGAAAATGCGTATAGAGCCCTATGTATCACCTAGTTATTAGGGTATTTTCACGTATTCTTGAGGTATTTCTCTATGGTTTAGGAAATACATAAGGTAACCTAACATGAATACCCTTTGCATAAAGAGAATTTGTATGAAGTTAAATTAATTATTAATGAATTGAACAATATAATTGGCATAACATATATATATTGAATGTGATACATAAGTTTATATCCTTGGTATAAAATTTGAGTTTTTTAAGAATTCAATTGAAGTACGTGACATGAGAGTGGCACACTTGATTGGGTTTGAGAAATATCAACCTCATGTTGTGGTGGGATGTCTCTGTTTTAATGCATGGTCATGTACTCTGAGGAGGTGATCTTGTGTTAGTTAGTGGAGGATACATGATGGCATGCAATGAGTGACTGATCTTAGTGGTTCACACTTTGAGGTGGTGATTTCACGAAGGATTAGAATATGTTCTTATGGCTATTTGTCATGTGGAGAGATAGCCTAGCTTGCATGTCATATTTTACGCCCAAAGGTGATTATGTGATGATGTATGTAATTCTCTATGAGTATTCACGCTGATGCTGATTGTATTATTTATGTTTTATTTTCAGTCGATTTTACGTGAAGAGGCGTGAATTCCATTTCAATTGAGATCCTTCTTGGATTAATTTCAAGAAATGGAAAGAGGTTTTTCAATTTGGAATGGTGGCGGATGTTCATGGCGCTTACAATGGATAAGTGGCGGATATCACATCCTCTAATCTTGAAAATTTGAGAAAGCGACTTTACACTGCACAGGGAAGGCAATCGGATTGCTTATTGACAATGAAGAAATCCATGCAGAACACTTGAAAAGTGGTTTGATGAAGTATCTTCTTTAAGGAAGCTGATGCAAGCTGACTATGGGGCTAGAAATGCGAGTTTAGTCCAATCTTTGAGGTTGGAACACTTCTCCAAAAGCTCTTCAACATGAAGTATGATGGTACATCTGGGGTTAGAGATTATGTCCTGGGATACAAGTGAGACTAAAGGCGAAGCTCAGGCTCTTATTACCATTCCTGATGCTTGCATTGTGCGTCAAACCTGAACATACTGATTTTGGGATGCAAAGACAAACTACAATTCCCAAGATGAAACATAGTCGATGAAATGACTTGATAGCAAGGGTGGTGGCAGGAGAGGAAGAGAAGCAGAGGATAAAAGTATATGGCCTTATATCACGCAAGTCCCCATAAGAGGAAGAATAAAGAAGTTCAAAAGTGAGACTCATAAGGTGTCAGCAAGAACTCAGGTCAATCGACAATATAGGTCCAAAGACATTCTTGAAAAGGATGGTGTGATTCTTTTGCAAAGAAGAAGGTCACATGAAGAAAGGGCGCCACAAAATTTAAAGCTTGGATGTCCAAGCGTGGGCTTCTGAGTAATGATTCTTTAATACTTGTTTGTGAATCAACCTATCTGAGCCACATCAGGTTCTTGTGGTGGCTTGATAATTGGAGCAACTAATCATGTTGCATTACCATCTGAGGGTTCATAATGGAGGAAGCCAAACAGAGGATGAATCAAAGCTCCTTGTGGGAAATACTTGAGAAAATTTAAGAGTCATGTTATTGGGAGATGTAATCTTAATTTTAGATGCAGTTTTTAAGTTGATGTTGAAAGATTTTATGTACCTTCTTTTAGAAGGAATTTAGTTTCGATATCATGTTTAGTTTATATGAAGTTATTCTTTTGAAATTAGAGCAATATTATTCCAATATTTCTTAATTCAAATAGGTTGGAAATAACATCATGTATGTCGGATTATATAGATTGATTTATCTCGATAACATATCGTGGCTTATACATTTGAAAAGGATTTATTTCAAAAGACCACTACCACAAGTTGAGTCTTATCATTATGGCATAAACGACTTGGCCATATCTCTAAGGATAGGTAGAAAGGCTGTAAAGACTAATATCCTGCACTCTTAAAATGACTTAGAGATATCGTCTTTGTACATTGTAGGGAGTAAAATGACCCAGATAAGAAGAAAAGCTGTGATCCGTAGTTCGAGCTTGTTGGAAGTCATTCACACTGATATAAGTGGACCTTATGTGGCAACCTTGTGTAGAAATTTTTATTTCATCACATTTATTGATGACTATTCTTGATATGGTTATTTGTACTTGATTAAAGAAAAGTCCGAGTCTCTTGAAAAATTCAAGATTTTTCGGTTTGATCGAGAAGCTTGATTGGGAAAAGTCATAAAGGTTGTTAGATGCGGCCAGGGTGGAAGTATTATGGCAAGCATGGTGATCTTTGAATGACAAAGGGGCCGTCGCCAAATACTTAGAGGACTGCGGGATAGTGGCACAGGTTACTATGCTGGGAGTCCACGAGCAAAATGGTATAGCCAAGTATGATCGTACCTCTTATGCCGATGGTAAGGAGTATGATTCGTGGGACGGAATTTACCGATTTTCTATGGGGTGAAGCTTTGAAAGCTTGACTTGTACATTTTGAATCGTAACACCTCTGAAGGTATTTATTCCATTGACTCCTTTTGAGTTATGGTGCGGCAGCCACAGCCAACCATCTCAAGTTTGAGATGTCCTACTTGATAAAGTTATATAATCCAACATTAAGTAAGTTGGACTCGGAACCACTAGAATTGTTATTTTGTATCTTGCAGGAACATTCAAGGGATATCGGGTTCTATCATAATCCCAATGGAGGCACAAATTGTGGAATCCACCAGGCAACTAAATTTTGGGTTTGATGTGGCCGAAGAGTGGCTGCTCACAGGTGTGAGGATGATAGTACGACCCGTAATGTAGTATACGTATCTCCTCCCACTCCCTGAGATAATTGTGAAACTCCACACACCATTTGAACTATTGAGACTAGGGATCTGTTGATGAGACAGCTCTATGCAAGTTCATCAAGGCTCTCAGGTGCAGAATGTGGCTATTACCTGCGATGGGAGATAAGCTCAGGGAGAGACGATCAGCTATACCCCCAGGACTATTTAGTCTATATAGGAGAGCAAGACTACGATATCGGTTATGTGCAGTCCGATAACTTATGAGGAAGTTTGACTGCTTGTCTCGGTGGGCTGTGGTTAGATGCAATGAGGAGATGGGAATTCAATCTATGAGGGGCATAATGGAGTTTGGGAACTTATTGAATTTTGGTCATAGACCCGTTGTGGCTGCAAATGGGTGTATAGGAAGGGACTCTAAGGAAAGATTGAGAGTTTAAAGCGGTGGTAGCGAAGAAGGTTTCACTCGGAGAAAGAAGGAGTAGACTATGAAGCAACCTTTTCTCCAGTCTCTTCTAAAGATTCTTTCAGAGTGATCATGGCATTAGTTGCTCATTTGATGGAGTTACACAGGATGGATGTAAAGCGAACACTCAATGGAACCTTAATGAAGAATCCTATATGAAGTGCAACCCAGAAGGTTTTGTGGCAAATGATTCGAGTAAGCTAGTATGTAATTTGAAAAAGATCTATTTATGGTCTTAAACAGCTTCTGAACAATGGTACTTAAGTTTCATGAGTATTTGTTGCTTCATATGGTTTTGTTGAGAACAAGTAGATCAATGTATCTTTGCGAGTCGTGGGAGGAAATTCATTTTCCTAATACTCTATGTGGATGATGTATCACCTTGCAGCGGTGACAGCAGTCTTGCATGAGACAAAGCGGATGTTGTCAAACAACTTTGATATAAGGACCTTGGTGGCGTCTTTTGTTCTAGGCATTGAGATTCATGAGGATCGTTCTTGCGGTATTAGGTTTTTATCTCGGAGGGCATATGTTGATGTGTTTTAGAAAGATTCAACATGCTGCAGCTATGTAAGCCGGGAATTGCTCTGTGCGTAAAGGTGATAAGTTGAGTCTATCACAATGTCCTCATTCAGATATAAGCCCAAATGAAGAATATGCACCTTATGCTAGTGCGCAGGAGTATTATGTATGCCCAGTATGCACTAGGCTGATGTGCCTTTGCAACGGGACTTCTGAGGCGGTCTCCAGTCAAACCCGGGACATGATCATTGGAGTTCTTTGCCAAGAAGGTTATGAGAGTACTTAAAGAGGACAAAGACTATATGTTGATTCTGAACATGTTCGGGACCTCTGACTAGTTGGGTATTGATTCGGTTTCTTTGTTTGTCGGGATGAAAGAGTCAACATTTGGATTTATATCTTTAAGTTAGCGGGAGGTGCGTTATCATGGAAAAGTGAGAAACAGGAAGTGGTATCCTCTACCATGCAAGCGGGAGTTTGTAGCATGCTTTTCAACGCTTCTCAAGCGATTTTGGCTCAGAAACCCTGGTGAGGTTAGCAGAGTGTTTGATTTTGTGTGGATAGGCCCATACAATTGTATTGTGGCGGCAACTCTGCGGTGTTGTTTATTAACAACAACAGAGGTCTCAAGGAGGTCTAAACACATGGGAGGTCAAATGCACGACCATAAAAGGGAAAAGTTCAAACGGTGACGTTGCGGTGGAGCACATATCAGCGGATGATATGATTGCGGAATCAAGCTAACTAAAGGCCTTCGCCCTTGTGTATTTGAGCGACATGTCATTAACATGGGCTTAGGAGTATCATGGGATACGCCAGATTAGTGGAGCTATTAAGTTTTAAGTTGCTCTAATAAAGGTTGAATTGATTTCATTACATTTTTGTAATAATTGAATATGTATCAACTCTTTTACATTCGATAAGGTATTTGTGAATGTAAGGTTTATATCGAGGTTAGTACATATAACTTTGTTGAAAATATCAAGGCATTGTGTAAACCTTGAATAAAGGCTATAGGGCATTCTTGGCATTAGCCATCAATAGCATATTTTATTACACATTAAGTAAAGTTACTATCGAGGAGTAACATATATACAATTGGAACCATAATGGATATTCTCACGGTGACACTAGGTTTATGACACTTAAGGAGAGAGAATATGGACTAACAAAATGGATAACACATGAAGTATCACTCATTATGAGGTATTGTCCATTTCAAACACACCATATTGAATCCATATCAGTAAAGAGTTAGAAAGCACTCGTACGACCATGGAGGAATTTGCGTGAGTACATACAATTACCGCCATGATTGAGTGTTGAGGGCTTTATGGGATCGGATTGACTATTAAGAATAAATCCTCTAGACCAATATAAGGTGCACACAGGTTTTGTTTCAATTAATATCGCGAGAGTGGGAGAATGTGGGTTTTCATTAAGTGGGCTTCATTAATTGGAATTAAAGTAATTAAGATAGTCTATTAAGTGAGTTATTGGGCTTCTTAATAAATCATATGCATTTATTTTGGTGTGTAGGAGTGGAGTTAGAGAAAGCGGCAGTTATGAGAGGGCAGTGGTCGAGAACTCTATTTAAAGCTTCGAGTCCTCCCCCAAACCACAAGGATACATTTTCTATCACATCGTTATTTCTCTCATCTATGGTTTTCTCTTGAGAAAAGTGATGCGGCAATCTCATAAAACCCCGATTTCAAAGGAGCCGTTTGGAGAAGATCTTGAGATCTTGAGAGATCAGTTCTCTTTGCGACTCTTCATGGAGTTCGCATCGACAAAGAAAGAAGACATAGTTCCAAAGGTATGTATTTACGAGTGTTTTTCTCCATTAAATGATGTTTGTGTTCTTCCGTGGTGATCTAGGTTATTTAGAAATTCGTATCCTACAAAGGCAGCTTGAGGGGCAATAGTGAATATTTAGTTAATGGCGACATTTCAAGTAGTAGCGGAACCGGGATTTTTGTTTAGGAAGGAGCATCATATATTATACAATGTTTTAAAATACATTTTCTTATATATTATCGTTTTAATATACATTATATCATATAAAAATTATATAAATTAAATAAATATTAGTAGCAATAAAAATAAAGTCAATATAATTCCAACAAATATATGATTAAATGTACTTTTTAATATTTCTCAATATGATAAAAAAGATGTAAAATGTCATTATAATTTCCAATAAGAATATATTTATTTCAATTTTAACATCAAACTCTCATAATCAAGAGTATCAATTTAATATAAATACAAAATATATAACACCGACAAAAATTCCAATATATTCATTTTATCATTTCATAACATGTTTTAAAATATTCATTTATCATTGTCATAACATACTTTAAAATATTAGATGAACTAAGAATATAATGCTAACTTAACATGAAAGCTTTAATAACAAATCAAAATTTATTTTAATAATAAATTTAATATTAAATATAAAATGTATTATTAATAATCATCTTAAGAAATGAAAAGCATAAATTTTCATTTACTTATATATAATATTCAATAGAAATTTAAAAATATAAATACTAAGAAACTTACAAAATTTCTCTCCCTTTTTCTATCTCTTTTTCTTTTCTTTCACATTTTAGAGTTTCTTTATGCTCCCTCAAAAAACGCTTTAGGATATATATAAGTTTGGCTTTATATTTCCTCAAAACTTTAGGATATATACCAAGTTTAAGTGTAGATCAAAATGACTATAATTTTGAAAAAAAAATTGAGTCAAAATTATATATATATATATATATATATATATATATATATAGACATAGATAGATAGTTTATATTTAGTTTTCTAAGATGGAAGGACATCTTTGTAGTTGGTGTTGAAGCTTTATTCTTAAGATCATGAGCTCTAGTCATAGGAAAATGGATTTTTTTTTCAACCTGTTGATGCACAAATATTTTAAGGGAACTAATAGTTTTCAAGAAAGGGGCATTTGATCTTTGCACAAAAATTTGAGGGGGGCATATGCTAGGCTGATCTTGCTCCCTTGATGTTTCAAACCTAAAACATTATATATATCATAAGTAGTAACAACTAAAATCTTAAGTAATTATATGGTAAGGTTGTGAGGTTTGCTTCCCCCTAGAAATTTTTTTTTTTTTTTTTTGAAATTTGGGAGGCATTTCAAATTTAAAAAACATTATAGTGTATTGATAACAACTAAAATCTTAATTAATTATCTAGAGCTGAGGTTTGATTCACAATAGTGATTTTCAAAATATTTCAGGGGGTATGTGCCCCTAGGCACACATTGACTCCACCTCTGGTTGCATAGGATCTGATCTTATATTTGCTTGGATCTAATGTTTAATATCTATGCAGGGATATTTGATGAAGTTTAAGGATGAAAAAGGTAAACTAGGGAAGATTTGATCACAAATGTAAAAGAGCGTACTAGGGTTGTATGAAGTTTGCACATCTTTGGAGTTCTGGAAGGACATACTTGAGCACTTGCTTTCACCACCACTCTCACCTCAAGGCCATGGTAGAAAGTTTAAGATATCCTCTTGCAGACAGTTTCATACCATGGAGGCCTATTAGGAAAGGTTTGGAGAGGATTTCAAGATGACTTCCCATGATGAAACTGCTAAAGCTAGCAAATTAAGATTTCAATCTAATTGTAGTCCACGGCTAAAGGAAAGAGAAATTTGAGCAATCTTTCAAGGTTGGTGTTTGAATCACTCCACATGCACTCATTTTCCAAGCATTCTTATCTTATCTTATCGCTAAGGAAGAACCGATCATGTGATGTCTTTTAATTAGGTGATGGAAGATTGACTTTTCTACAAGCTACGCTTTTGCCGAGATAGATTAATTTGGAATGCTAGGATACTTGGGGTGTGTTTGAGCCTAAATATTTATAGGCTAAAGATTTTAACCAAAATAATTTCCATGACTTCTTATAGATGATATCTGATATATATGGCACATTTGAAGAATTAAAACACTTTGCAAGAAAACTGTGAGAGTTTTGAAAACTCGAAAATTACTAATGTAGTCTTGTATTGTAGTGTATTGAATTCTATACATACATTATTTCGGACATGTATTTTATTTTCAAGTGGGATATTTAACAACATAGATTACTTTCTAAGATATGTGACGCTCTTTTATGTAGCACTATTAGATGTGTACAAAGAAATTGAAGAAGAAACGAGTGAAAAGACGGATACCGATATTAGTTTCACTATCGATAGAAGCGATGAGACAATCTATATATCTGCATTTTATTTAAATGCCCTTTATGTTGAGATGTAATAAGGGATGAACTGTTTAGATGAGAATCAAGTTAGAGCTTACTTTGTTGAGGCAAAATGGTTCCACTAACGACATATACCAACAATAGAAGAGTACATGGGTGTTGCGTTGTTAGCTCAGGTTACTCCTTACAACCTTGAGTTTCATGGGAATGGGAGAATTATAACAAAGACTGAGCCTTTGATTGGGCGATTAGTGATCCTAAGATCATCGAGCTTCATCTCACAATTGCAAGGTTCATGGATGACATGACATCCTTGGGAAGTATGTGATTTGAAGTGCCAAAAAAAGTCAAGAAAAAATGCTTTTCATTATGATTGTTTTATAAAAAAATATTTATTAAGAAGTATACTATTTACTTATATTTAACTCAAATTTTATTAAGCTTGAACTTTTAGGAAAGTTGAGTATTATCTTTAGTTGATAGAGGCTTTGAGTTCGAGTCACCTTTATGCAATATGAATCCCATTTGTTTATTGAGAGATTTGATTAAAAGACTTTTTGGCCAATTTGGAAAAGTTATTCCCTTTAGTTTTTCTTGATTTTGAAATAAATACCACCCTTCATATTTTCTTGTAAAAACAATCCCTTCTTTTAAGAACAATTTAAGTACATAAAATGGAGACGGGCTCTTAGTCGAAATATATTATTTTTCAAGAAAAAAACATGAGAAATATTAGATTCACAATTTTCAGGAGTAATTTGATATTTTTAACCAAATATTTCTTGTTTATTTGAAAGTCCACCAAAGACTCTCTTTGGTTTATTTGACTCTCACACATGTAAATAAAAAAAATCAAAATAAGTATGAGTAGTTAAGTTATTAATTTTGTATGAATATACATGGAGTTGAGCAAAGAGAGCATGTAGCCTCAAGCATAGAGTGTTACATGAAGCAATATAGTGGCAATGAGAACAGTATAGAATGAGTTTATAACCAAATTGAGAAAGCATGTGTAGTGCCATGGCTTTGGGCCCAAAACCCACTATCACGATAAATGACATTTACCTGCAGGCCCATTACACAGATTCAAACCCGATATGGCCCAAAACATCTTGTTACCATAGCGAGTATTGACGGGAAGACGTGTCATGCGAAGTCGAATCCTAACTGGCGAATCTGCCGCTTACAGGATATTCATCCATAGATCTCTTAATTCAGCACGTCTCAAAACGTAATCCTAAATAAGGGAGAATTGTTCTTTGATAAGGAAAGTCAAGATTTTATCACTAAGTTGGTGATATTACATCTATAAAATTAAGGAGAATTGGTCTCGATAAGGAAGGAGAAGATTACTATACGCCAAAATCACAAGATTATCTTTCAGAATCAAGGGAAATTCAAGTATAAAACAAAACTCTACGAGGGAAAGGTATGCAATCGAGCGGTAGCATTCTTTCCATCTTCTCCAAATCCTTTTCTTGACTTAAGCATCGAGAGCGATCGGCACACCGCGCGGATCCGTTATTTTTACAAGTTTATACCACATCGATGCCGGAGGTGAATAGTCCAGGAAGTACTGACAGGTTGGCGCCGTTTGTGGGAATCAAACAAAAAGTCTTATCGACAGCGTGCAAGGGCTTAGCTCGAGCGATTATCCGATAATATACATCGCGGTAAGCTCCAAGCGGTTCCCCTCTGACGTACGATTAAATCGGACCGCAGTTGCAATGTCAAGCTTAACCTGGTGATCCGGTCGCGGAAGATCAATTTCTTCATTGGTACTTCGAAGATATGGAGAAAAAAAATAGGAGGAAGCAGCGAGACAAATAAAGAGTGCGAGGAGCAGTGAGCACACCCAGCGTGAAAATGATCGTATGCGGGCCTAAGTAGAAGAAAATGTGTGAGTCTTGGCCCGAAAGAGGCGTGCGAGATAGCGGTCGACAAAGCATCCGGTCGTTCGCGATGATAAGGGAAAGAAACCCGTCCGTCCTTGATGACGCGATATCAATAAGCAGCGAGTTATTCTCTCGAATAGTTCGCAAATCTCTCTCCGAAGCAAAAGCAACAAAGATAGATCGTGCCAGAGACACTCACATCGTGCGCATTCGGTAAATCCAGCGGTGTCGTTTCATTGGGCGTGAGCGGTCGAATCGTAGAACAAGAGCGGGAGCGCGTACGCTACCTACGGGCCTTAATCTTTGCCCATGCGGTCAACACCTGCCTTTAGAGCGAGGGCTGTGCTCCACATACCACTTGCGTGATTGAAGCGTGACCTGCCTCTTCCCCTCGAGGCAACACATCCTTGATTAGGAGCCACTTCGAGGATTCATCATGCCAACCTTAGCTATGTTCGACGGCTCTAGTGATCCTTATGACCACATGCTCGATTACAACCAAGCAATGACTTTGAACATCAGAAACGATCACATGTTATGCAAAGTCTTCCAGAGCTAGTCTCAAGGGTGAGCTTTAAGCAGTTCCATAAACCCATGGTCGGTAAGTGTTAATTGAGCTTTGGACCATATTCATCTCAATACATTTTATTTCGATACGGCAGAAAAGGAATATTAGTTCTTCTGAAACTATAATAAGACGAGAAAAGAGAGAAACCATGCAGGACTTCATCAAGAGATTTGGGCAGCCGTCAATGGGTAAGATTTCTGACATGAATCTTTGTCCTCTGAGCTCGGGGAAAGCTTGAGTAAATACCTCTTCTTCCCTCATTGTCTTTAGACATGACTACAATGGAAGGTTGTACGGATGGGAAGACAAATGTCAACCTTGGAAGATAACATCCATTGCAACCACTCAAAAAAAAGCAAAGAAAAACGGTCATGATCCACGAGTAATTTGGTTGGAAGCTTAGTAGTGAGAAAAAGCCGCCCTAGGCGTCGACGAGGCAAGGAAAAAAATGGGGAGGCGACCGAGACCAACCTGCCTTGAAGAAGAGAGCCCAGTAATTCACTCCTCTAATTATCACCTATGAGAAATTTCTTGCCCTCGTCGCGACTTACCAATTTCAAGTGGCTGCGCCCGATCGGAAGGACCTACTTAGAGAAACCGTCCATACGTTGCAATTATCACGAGATCATGGGCATGAGACAATAGGTGTTGAAGCCTAAAATTCTGGTAAATGCGATTAAAGAGGGCACGTTAGGAGATATATTAGGGTTGATGCTGAGGAAAGAATGCACCTCTGTGAGGCATAATCACAGCGCGTACTTGCTGCACGAATCTAAGCCCGGCCATAAACTATATAGTGGAAGGCGACTTGATGATCGATGCAGTCAAAACGCCAACAAAAGCTCTTGAGGAGGCGGCCGATCAAAGCTGGGTGAAACGCTATCCCACCTGGCTTGATAGTTGGGAAGGGCGAGCCTATAAGCTCTTGAGTAAACCCCAGGCCATTAATTGTGCCCCCATTCGATGCACTTGTACTCACCCTTTGTATTAATGGCTTTGATGTGCACAGGGTGCTAGTAGATCTAGTAGCGTCGCGGTGTTACCGCATTGCCCACTTTCAACCAGATGAAGTTTCCGCCAAATCTTTGAATACGGTCTAATGAATCCTCACGGTTTCAGCGATTACAGCAACCGCATGACGGTAGGAATTATCACACTTCCTATGGCGGTCGGTCATCGGCCAGATTCATTCTCGATTATCGGCGACTTGGGACCATATAATTGCATAGTAAGGCGGGGCTTTAGCTATACTCGATGAAGGTTGTCCATGACATATATCGTGGTAAGTTGTTGTAACCATCGGGAGCGAGTTAAGATGTTCTTCCCTTCGAGGTCGCATTCCCATAGCGGCTACAGCTCGTCTCTCTAGGTAAGGGCAAAGGATCCGTTAGCTATGGATCTCTGGAAATGATCATCATTTGGAGCGAGCCCGACGAATTCATGTCTTCATTTGTATCGATGAAAAACGGTATGATCTCACGTATTGTTAGAGATACAAATGTATTCATGGATCACTCAAACATAGTGGGATTATTAGCGTTGGCCTCATAAACTTAATGTGTGCCGCAATGACTTGTTAGGTAGAAGATAAGGCGTTTCCGCGGATCGCCGCTAGATCCATTCAAACATAAGTAGACAATATGTTGGAGTGCGGGCTTTATGAGAGTGAAGTATGCTAAATGGCTTGCAAACGTATTAGTTATCTACGAAGAAAATGGTAAACATGCCTCCGTGGACTACACGGTTATGAACCATGCCACGAAAAGGCGGCTTTCCTTGCCGCAGATAGATCAAATCGTTGATGCCTCTGTCGAGCATGAGATGCTATCATTTATGGGCCTTATTATCAGAAGTATCACGAATTCAATGCACCGCTTTGATGCGGAGAAAAGCGACCTTCATTCGCCATAGGGGCTATATTTGCATAATATGATGTGCTTTGGTTTGAAAAACAATGAGGCGACACGTAAAGACTAGTGACCAAGATATTTTGGCCACTAATTGGCAGGACAATGGAAGTTTATATTGACGATATGATTGTCAAGTCGAAGAGTGCCCGATCATACGAAACACAAGAAACTTTTAACTCTGCGCATGAAGCAGTATAAAACTCAATCTAAAGTGTGTGTTGGAGTCGATTCGAGATAAATTCTAAGGAAACTTTAGGGTGACATTGGAGATTAGGGGCTTCAATCCTGTCAACTGAGGCTATTATGGAATCCCAAACTCTTACCACCAAAAAAGAGTCTGACAATTAACTTCTAATGGGTGGCGGCGCAATGATTCATCTCTGGGTTTCTGGGTCCAGTTGGCGTTTTCACCACTCCCAAAGAGGTAAACAAATCGACTAGGATAAAGAATGCGACCAAGCCCTTATAGCGATCAGCAATATCTCTTTGACGTGGTGCTTGCTGGCAGGATAGGTGAAGGCTCTACCTTTACATAGTTATTTGATTGATGTTTGATGGTCTGCAACTTTATTCAAAGAAAATGAGCATGGGCAGCAGAAGCCCATATTCTTTATAAGCAAGTCCCTATCTAAGGCAGAAACCCAATATACTCGTCCAGAGCAAGCTCGTTAGCCCTCAGGGTAGCCGCCAAAAAACTCCACCCCTACTTCTAGGCGCATCCTACTACTGTACTCACCAATCTCCCTCCTGAAGCCTTTATGCATAAGCTAGGCCTGTCGGTGAATGGCTGGGTAGGCAATCGAACTAAATGGATTCGACATTCAATTCCAAACCTCGTGCAGGCGTTGGAAGAACAATTGGTAGCTTCGCAGTAGAGATTCCTCAATAAGAAATAGAACCAGACAGCTCCAGATGGTGGACTCTGAATGTGGATGATGATTCAGACAAGCGGGAGCTTACTGAGGCGACAACTTAAAGCTGGCAGAGAAGTCATGACGGGCCATACGTCTTAATTTCTCTGCTTCTAACAACGAAGCCAAATATGAAGCAATCATTTCGGAGCTCGATCTAGCAATCTCCGTGTTCGTAGAAAAATCATCATGACGGCTCAATTGGTGGTCAAACAAGTAAGCGGGAAGTATGAAACAAAGAGCAGCGTATGGATAAGTATGTGAGTTTGATCAACTTATGGTTGGGAAATTTTGCGACCTGGCAGTTGGAGCATATCCTGAGAAGCTCTAATTAAAAGGAGGACGCTTTGGCTACCGTAGTTGTGTCCCTACCAATAAAAGAGACAGTGCTCCTCCCCGTATACTATCAGCCAAAGTCGTCGATCACTACCAGCCGAGTAGATGAAGTAGATGAAACAGGTCCTTCGTGGATGACTCTGGTAGTCCGTTGGTTAAGTTTGGGGGAACTATCGGATCGCGGAAGTTTGAAACCCTGAGTCAAGATCCGGGTAGTAGGTTTCTCCTCATTAACGGTTAGTTGTATAGCGGTCCTGGGTGGTCCCATCTTAAATACTCACTCAACAACGGGGAATGATACATGCGCGAACTCCATGATGGGATATGTAGATGATGGGATATATGAAATCATCAGCGGTAGGACATTGGAACATAGAGCCCACACCCAAGGCTACTATTGGCGGACCATGCGGGTAGATGCTGCCGCCTATGTTAGAAAATGTGATCGCTACCAACGACAAGCCCTAGTCTCAAAACTCCTTACCCAAGATTTAACAACCATAACAAGCCCCTGGCCCTTTGTTCAGTGGGGTATTGACATAGTTAGGAAATTGCCTGCGCCCAGTGTTGGAAAAAGAAGTTGTTGTTAGTTTACCACGACCGCCGGAAAATGGATGAGTGAAGCCTTTGAATCCATCAAAGACAAGGAAGTCGTTCGATTTGTATGGAAAAATGGCTTGTGTCTTAGTTTAGGATACCTAATCAATTGTAATAGAAAATGGTGTGGTTGCGTGGCAATTATATGAACTGCAGTAATTGAAAATCAAAAATCTATACTTCACCTGCAGCCACCATAGAGCAACGGACGCGGGTAAAGCGTCTAACAAAACACTCTTATGAACTTTAAAGCGCTGATATTGAGAAAATGGGTAGAGCTGCAGGGAGTGTTATGGGGCCTCTGGGGCGTGGCGAAGCGATGGTGGAATCACCATTCACCGCGCCACATGCGGGATGGAGGCTATCATCCCCACGGAAATTGGGATGCCCACCATTGGAACGAAAATTCATAAGGAAGCAAGCACTGAAGCCATAATCAAAGACCTAGACACGGCTGACGAACTTTGGGAGGTGGTAGCAATACGCATAGCTTCATACCAATAAAGGTTAGCAATTTTTGTCGATTGTGTAAAGAGTTGCGTGCGTTCAAAAGCGAGGAATTAGTCCTAAGAAAGGGTTTTATAAAACACGCATAATAGGATGGGAAGTTCCAGGCCAACTAGGAAGGACCATACACGGTGGTTTGAGTAAGTTTCGTAGTTTTATGCATGTGGCTTGAACCAGAACTGAAGCTTGTTCTCGAATGTAGATACCATACACCTCCAAAAATTATTATCGATGAACATATTCTTTGATAAAATTATAAATCAATAAAATATTATCCTTTACATATTTTCTCTTAAAACCACCTATAATCACTTCTTAAAGTCGGACAGTTTGTTTTAAGTTTGGCATCAAGAAGTCAAGAAAGCGATTGTAAAATGCATTTGGCATCAGAGAATCGGTTTCTACGGTTGTTGTTCGGCTGGCATCTAAAAGTCAAACACGATTTGTTGTCAGGCTGGCATCTAGAGGTCGAAAGCGGCTATTGTTCGTCCCAGAATCTAAAAGTCCGAATCACGGTTGTTATCGGTGACATCTAAGGTCCAGTCTGATTATTGTCAAGTGGCATCTAAAAGTCAGATACGGATGTTATACGGCATCTAGAAATCCCCAGATCTGGTTGTTATCCGGTACGGTGCTAAGGATCTAAATACGGTTGTTTTGGTTGGCATCCTTTAGACATGATTACTATCTGCTAGGATTCTTGACAAACAATGCTCTTACAGTTGACATTTTCAAATTTCATTAAAATAAACTAGCGTTGCGTAAATTCTGAATAAAGTTCATATGTAGCAGCGAGTTGCCACTTGCAAAGTTTTCCAAGACAGTCGAAGCTCATACATGAAAGAAAGCACTATTCCTTTGCAACGACACCCCCCTCCTAGTCTCTAGCCGCCCCGCCTTGATCTACTCCTGTGTCTTTGGCCTCGACAACTACTGGGACCGGGGGGATCCTTGGGTTGATAAAAATTCTGGGAGTGGAGTTGGTAGAGTCGGGCATGCCATTAAAGATTGGCGATCCACGTAGATGTTGTTCTTAGTGTACAGCACCCGCAAGCTGTAGAAAAGATGAGATCTAGAGACCCCTGGTAGTCTTCCACCATGTCTTCCCTATCTTTGCTTTCTTGGGCATGAAGGGAAAGGTACCTCGACTGGTGCCTCGGAAGCAAAACAAAAGCGAGCAATTAGTTCGGCCTCTCTTGCGACGAACTGAAGCCTCTAGAAGCGTCCACCAGCCTCTAACATGTGCCACAACTTCTTCGCAACCTACAAAATTTAGAGACCTTAGTCATATCAAGCTTCTACCTGGCTTGGACATCTCTTGTTTATGGTAGCCACTAGCTATCATTATTATCTTTTGGGCATGCTTTGTTTGTTATCACAATGTAATCTGCATGCAGCATATCTTCTTTGGAACCACCACCACGTTGGCTAGCAGCATTCGGGGTACTTCATTTCTCTCTTATGAGAGACCTGCCCTCAACAAGTTATTACCACTTTATGAATGATCTAATGACGATCTGAACGACATCTCTTTATGTCCTTACTGTGGGTTTGATTAGGATAATGTTTGGTTTGAGGCCACCATGTATACTTTCTATCTTTGCAGGTTGTCCCGATCGCCTCTACGATTGGCTCAATGGAATACATCTATATTATTCAACAGCATGTGGTACAAATAGTATCACTTTTCTTTATTTGCGGGAGAGGCTGATGTAGTGAGCTTTTGTTGTGGCGTTCTTTTCTAAAGTTCACGACCAGTGATCCTTATCTTTGGCATGTGACTTGGGCGGGAACTATGATGATGATGATTTTCTGGCAGAGTTTAATCTTGAGAGGAGGATTTTCCATTGCTCTTCCTCTGCATTCTACATGATAAGCATTCAACACGTAGTGTAGTGCATTCAAGCTATACGGTCAACCTTTCCAGCGTTAGTCAAATAACCGACAAGTTTGGTGATGATTGAAGGATAACTTTTCATTAAGTGTATGGCAGTTAGCCGTCTATCACCGTGTGCGAGGAGGCTATTCCCTAGCGTAGGAACTAGGTTGTCAATATACTGTAATCAAGTCATCTCCGGGGTGGTATTCTAGGTGATCCTTAAGGGTTTGTTCTCCAGAATGTATGTTTAAGAAGTAAATTATGGGGTTGTGGTTGGTTGATTAGATTCATGGATTAAATTATTTATTTAAAAATAGTAAGATGATTGATAGAGTTCTTAGGTTTCTATCTGTGATCCAGTAGTTCCACCTATTCTTTACAGTATCTCATCCCTAGGAACCATTGATGATTGATCTTCAGATTGAAGTTTTACATTAAAAACTCTTTTAGAATGAAAAACGATCGAGTGATGTTGTGCTTTGTTATTGATTTATGAGACTCTTAGCTTGCATTTGCAATCCAAGCACAACGTGTAGAGGATCTCGTGCGTTGTCAAGAAAGAAATACCCAACATAAGGTTTTGAATTTTCTACAAGTGCTTAACATCATGCAATCCTGTTGAGGGTATAAAAGAGGGTGAAGTGTATGAGTGAGGTGAGGTTTCCACGTTAGAACCCCATCATAAGAGATTTAGAAATTCATTGAAATTAGGAAGCGAAGTCATATTTGTTGAAAAACTATTCATAAAGAAACTTGAGAAAATCACCACTTCAATTGCAAAACGAAGAATCAAAAACCTGAAAATCTTTGGAAGAAAGTGAGTTATGTGATCTAGCGAAAGGTGGTGAAATCCGAATCTGCCCAGGAAAATTTAAAGTCTCTATTCTGCTCTTGTGAACCACATGAGCTACTAGAAAACCTTTTCCTTTTTATGAAACCAAGCCACTAGGATCATTTGCTCCCTCTCGCCTTTCGCTGGCTTTATGTACTACATTGATCTGAGATTTGTGGTCGAAAAGATGACGTGCTTACTGCAGATTAGGTGCTCAAATTCTAATTATGATATTGATATGGTACGATCATGTTCACGTTTTGCTTTAACCACACTGACTTTTGGCAGAGTGTCACAAATTGAGGAGTGATCTGGAGATACCATATTGTGATTCTACTTTTGGTCTGGTGGGTGAGAAGTGATGCCAGTACCCTTTCCACACTTGTTCGACATCATTGCACTTACCAAGGCTTCTACATGATGGTTTGCCATCATCGGTGATCCATTATTCACTCTCTGAACCACGGGCCTTGTAGCAATTGTATGAGTAGAAGGTATACTTGCAGTCAGGAAACACAGGCGAGTCAAGTGCCTGTTGCATGCAAAATGTAGGCAAAGTATGATACAAGGTGCTAAGATCGAATTATAATTTTGCTGTTTGTGTGAGTGACACCCCGATATAAATGTTTAAGTCTCTAGCAGTTGAACTGATGACACACATAATTATGATTTCAGCAACTTGTCATCTTATTGAAAATTGTGATTATTTTTCAAAGTTCTCAAAGGGCAAGAGAATTAGACGAGATAAACTAGCTTTGATAAGACTATTCTTGACAATGGAGCTCAATTAAGACCACTAGGTCTGAACAATGAGACTTGTGTGCAGGCCTGAAACCAGATGTTAGAATGAGGGACCATGGAGTTAGAAAGAGCTCAATGACCACTAAGTGATTGGATAGGTTATGAGGCAGCGGGTTTAACATTATGATGGTAGTTTTTTCTTGATGTGTGTATAAAATTATGGAAAAATAAAGAGTGCTATTCACTCAAGTATACTTGTCAGATAATAAAATTCTTCATTAGGATAAGTCCTGGGGAAAATACAAGGGATTGCTAAAATTAAAGTATATTGCTTCTCTACAATAATCAAATACTTTCCAATTGTGATAGTAAGGCAAATTTAAACTAAAAACTAATGAGAATTTGCAAATCTAACTAATGTGGGGTGTGTAAGGGATACAAAGATGATAAAGTCACTTGAAATACTTGGTGCAATCGGACCAAATCCTCTTATAGATCTAAATTAAAATTCTACTCTATTGTTTCTATGAGAAATACTTTTCCCAGTGACTCTTGTCAGTTGATTATAGCCTCTCTCAGAGACAGATAACCTACTGGCCTTACTAGGTCTTTTGCATTACTGTTCAACTGGTATTAAGGGATGCTTTACAGATCAAAGTCTACTGCATACCTAATTAAAGATAATTTTTACTATCGAGGCTAGTGCGGGTTGATTAATCTTATAATACAAGTTCACACCTCATATAAGTCTTGCAAAGACCACTCTTGAAGTGAGATTGTGGAAATCAATATGTAAATAGAACAAGTATGAATCAATGAGTTGCATTCACAGAAACAATAGCAAAAGTGTTTGAATGATACAAACACATGTTTATTCCAATATACAGCCAAAACCTAGATCTACAGTTTCAAAGCATGATAGAGGTTTGATACATCTATAAACTTAGGATAAGCATGTAGAGAAAAGAGGGAGAAGAGCATATTGATCAAATGGTGGTGGAGTGGATTTTCTTCCACAAATCTCTCATGATCTTCATAAGATCTTTAAAAACAGCTCCAACCTCATATGAGATTACCAAGTTCTTTGGACAAAGTCCCCTTCTCAGAGCTGTGGCCTCCTCCTCAAGTCTCTTTTCGAGGTTTTGTTAAAACCCTCATTATTGTTTCGAAAATGGGCTAAGTCACAAACCGACTGACGTGCGGCGCTCGATGCATAATCTTTCTGGCGTGTGACATTGCGGACCTCCCGGTTTCTGCAGCGTGCAGCGTTGGTTCTCAATGCCGTCGCGAGCGTTCTTGCCGTCGTGCAACCAGCGGCAGACCATGGCACATCATCTGCAGACTCAGGTTTTGGTGTTCTTGGTACCGTTAGAAAGATCTTGGAAAGTGTGAAATCTATCCATATATAACTTGGTCAGCCATGAAGGCTCATATGATGTACTGACATCAAAATACAGTAGCCTCCTGCCAGAAGGTGCTGCAATCATTTGCTGTTTTCTTCGGATTTGGAACTTGTAACTCTTTACTAATTGAACTCAATTTTTAAGTGTTGTTGGTATCACTGGAAACTCTTGAGTGTATGATCATCAATATATGACAGTGCAATAGGAGCTCATATGAGTGTCTTGAAAATGTCAAAATACAGTAGCACCTCTCTGCTTGTGTGGCAGTTTTCCTAATTTACTGAATTCACCAAGTGGATGACCTGATCACCAAAGTGTTAGACTTTAGAGCATTGGGACACTTATTTAACTCAAAAAAGCCTTTAGAAGAACTAACTAAGTATGGATGATGAGTGTTTAAAGATGCAATGCATTGCAAGCAACTACTATGCATAAAAGTCAGAGGAACAACCAACACAGCTAAGTCAAGGTTTTGAAGGCTTATAGCGATAGGCTGACAAATAGGGCTATATGAACAAAATGGGTGCCATTAGCATGACGTGGTGATTCTTATGATTACCCACCTGCCTGATCTAACTCACCATATACTACTGGCAAATATCTATCATCATGAAGAGAATGGTCTCATCAACCACGGTCATCAAAGCTCCATAGGATCATTCAAATGGGAAGGGACATCCTCCACTGGGGTTCTCCTTGGTAGATGGCTCTCTGGGCTGGAGGCACTTTAGATTCATTTGTGCTTCCCAAGTATGGGTTTAGAAACACTAGATGCGAAACCATTGTTTTGAAGGATGTATATGAGCCACTTGGCGAGGCAGAAAGACAGGGAATAACCGGAGGATGTGAAGAGCGAGAGATATCGTATGGATGCAGACTGGCTCTTGCTCTGTTTGAAACTATAATGGGCCCAGCTTTGGAAGAATTCTCTTTCTCCTAACCACTCCTCATGCATAGCTTGCAGATTTGTAACTAGGTTGAGATGGGATGTCTCGCCTATTTACAGGTTGAGATTGAAGAGTCCTCATAACTTATATAATAGGTACCGTCGTGATCTTCCACAGTGTCTACCTCATGAGTGGAGTTCTTCTTGTTGAGCCAATTCTGCCGTTATACACTTAGGTCCAATCATATCATGAATAATTTTGTTCTCAGTATGTCGGGGCTTGAGCTTCTGACAATTCATGTGTAAGGCCCTCTCATTAGCAGCCGGGGATGAAGGTGCGCCAGCTAAACAATAACGACAGTGACTGATGTCTTCTGGGGGGTAAGTCGGTCAATGGGGTGCAGGCGGACTATCACGGGTGAGCTATCGAATCGGAGGTGGTCCTTTGTTGTTACCCATAACCATGGTCTCTAGCGGAATTGTCTGCAGCTTCAGTTTTCTCTCAAGTGTGTTTGCCAAGTTCCCGGAACCAAGGTCGGTCAGATGCCCTGCTTCGGCACCGACAGTTGCCAATTACATCTTGAATAATAGCTGATGGGATGGGTGAAGACAAAGGTGTGCCACTTTCTTACATATTATTGTAAACCTCAGCCAGCAGTTGAGTTGATTACCTGCACGTTTTGATTAAAGGAAGCTGGCCCATGGCTGATGTAGTGTGGCTCTCAGGTGCACATACTTAATAAGCGGGATGAAGATGTTACTCCTTGCCAGAGCTCTTTATGTGGTGGGAGTGTGGTTCTTTTCCTTCTGACCAGTCCATTGAGAGAGCTAGGGCCTTCTGCCATGCCTGAGCATTTTTGATCTTATACTTGATATATTGGGGTGAAAACCTCTGACAAGAGACAATGACACCTGAGACAATGTCCCAATGTTGTTTCCATGAGTTGTCGGAGCATTGGTTGGTTCAGACAAAGCCTATCCACATGCTTATGGTCTGGATCCACTGATCACTAGAGCAGGCCACAGTCCCAGGCCACCCAAACCAGTCAAGCTGACTGTTCAAGTACCTGATAAAAGAAATGCTTGAGGCGAGGAAAAACTACCGCGTCGTACGGTGGGTAGGAAGAATCGGATCGAACGGTGGCTCTTGAGGTGAAGCAGCGATGTCGGGTTTGCTCGTGCTGAGGACGAGAGAGTGGATTAGGTTTGTGTATATAAGGTGGGATATGGGTGCATGACCCGAGAAGTGGAGAAAAAGGATCAAAGGAACCTAGTTGGCTGAAATACTTGATGAGTACGGTCTTGAGTAAGTCTTTGGTACATTTTGAATCATTTTAGGTTTACTCAAGTGGTGCGACAAATCAGTGATACTGACACACGCTCATCTCCTCTTTTGCACTCCTTTCTTCCTTTTTCTTTTTTTGTTTTCTTTTTTTTGGTTATATTTTTATGGTGGAGCAGGCTATTAGATATATAAAATGTCATGCCCCAGAGATGCCTCCGTCTGGATTGGAATTATCTTTCTCTCATCATATTGCTGATAATTGTGTTCTAGAGCTCTTTCAATTCTGTACTTCCCTCTTGACTTTTGCCACTGTGAGGTCACGCTGTCTTTCTTGATCATGGGTTCTGGATTGAGCTGAGATTGACAACTCTGAGAACAGGATAATTTGCAAAGTGAGTCAGTGACTGTTTGGGTTTTCTTTCACCTGTGTGGCCTCCAGTCAATTTCCAGGATCCATGTTCTGGGAGAATATGTTGTGTGGAGTGTTTGTCAGATACTAAAATAATGCAGCCCAGGATGTGTGGTAAAGCAGGTTGAGCTGAGAAAGTGTGGTTTTTAATGTGTAGAATTCAGACAAAAAGGTAAGTGATAAGGTCCACAAATATGAACATAAAGATTTTATTGCATACTTGTTATTGTCATGGCCACATTTGAATTCGTGGAATCGTCGCAAGAAGTCATGCGACTGGAGACATCCTGAGATCAATCACTTAGAAAGAGCGCAAATCGAAGAATTTTTGCCATACCATGAGACATGCAGCATAAGACTTAGTTGGTTCCAACCAGTGTGTGCCCACCCCCACTACAGAAGGAAGCATTGTCCCCATGCTACAGGGAGGTACCCCCACTACGAGAAATGGAGCACTAAGAGAGTAAACGGAGGGGTAGTGGAATTTGGTACTGATCTTTTGTTTTCTTTTTTTAATTGAAATAAAAAAACAAGCGAAATAAAGCAGAAAATGGAAGAAAGAAAACAAGGAAACATATACAACTAGATAGGATAGGGATTACTGCGGAAGGAGCATCTGGTAAAATTGGATCTACAGGTTCCTCCTACTCTCTAACGGTCCAAGTGGCACAGAAATGGCTGGCGTTAGCCGTTAACAAAGGATTTTCCATTTTCGAATTTTCCAATCTCATTGCACCATATGGGTAAACTACATGACAACGACAGAATTGATCCACCTAGAATGAAGTTTTCACAGAGCATGTGCAGCAGTGATTTGTATAATACCTTTTAGTGAGGTTCAAGGTCTTTGAGCTTGATGGTCTTGTCATGGAACGACGGCCTCTCTTTTGTAAATTCTTGTGCTCTTATAAGATTCATGTCAATTAATCAGCTTTGTTCATCTGCAGCGATCGCTGTTTACCTGCGAGCCAAATCAAGGTGGAGTTTTAATAGCCCGATATACCTTGCTCCATTTCTATCGACAGGATGACAAGCCTTGCCATAAACAAGCCTGTAGGGAGACATGCAGAATAGTTTTAAAGCGTGTTGTGAGAGGGAGGAGGGAGGGGAGGAGGAGAAGGCATCGGTACTTGGTGAAGCGACAATCTTTTAGATTTGGGGCTACTGTTTTTCTCAAAAAATATGTTTGATCTCCCCATTAGCTAATTCGACTTGACCATTGGTTTGTGGGTGATATGCCGTTGAAACTTTGTGGGTGACTCCATACTTTTCAAGAATTCTCAAGATGATTACAAAAATGGAGCCCACCATCTCATGTGATTTTTGAGGTACTCCCAAGCGAGAAAAATGATTCTTTTATAAATTTTCAAAAACAACCTTGTTAATTAGTTCTCTGTTAGGACCTCCACACTTTGACACATATGGTGATAGACAACAAATGTAAAGTACCCACGAAGGGAAAAACCCACGTGAAGTCCTATACCCCAACAATCGAAGATCAATGATTAAAATGGGAGTAGAGGCATCATGTTCCTTCTTATGAGCCCCTCCTAATTATTGGCACCGAGCACCGCGTTTCTCAAAATTCAAAGAAATCTTTAAAAATGACGATCAAACCAAACGCGATATTTTATCCATTGTTTTCTCGCGACTTTCCTCTGACTTACGAGATGGCAAGGTGAGAATCCCAATTTGGTACGTCGTAGGTGCACCTTCTCATCAATTAGTGCAGACGGTATTTAAACATATGGGTCATCAAAATAATATTTCTTAATGTCACTTAAAAATTTCCTTTTTTGTTGAGAAGTCCATTGGGGTGGAAATTTGACCGATCACGGATAATTGACTATGTTCGCATAACATAGAGCGTGAACAAGAGCAAAGTATAATCGAGAAAGCGTAAGCCTATGGGTAAGCCGTGAAATGGATTAAGACTAGCAGATAAGTGGTGCTTCACCACATTCTCATTAGCTTTATCTTTAATAGTGGAGTTAAATTCTTGGCACGAGTAGGATCCACCTGGTAGGCTTAGTATCTGTTTAGAGACGGAGTACTTAGTGACTGCGTGTCTGTGAAAATAGTTCTGGGAGATCCTACAATGTATGGCCTAAGCTTTTCTAGGGCAAAGCGGCTTGACCAAAACTCTTTTTCATTAGTTGTGGTTGTGAGCGGAATCTAGAGTCTTGCTGGCATAGTAGATCACAAAAGCCTTTTTATCTTCCCTTTGTCCTAAAACAGCCCCTATAGCATAATCACTAGCGTCACACATGATCTCAAACGGAAGGTTCCAATTGGGAGATAGCATGATAGGAGGAGACACTAACATAGTTTTAAGTTTATCAAAGGTGGCCTCGCAAGCCTGTGACCATGCGAAAGGGACATCCTTGGCAAGAAAATTATAAGGGCTTCAGACTATAGTGAGAATCTTTTATGAATCTCCTAGAATCCGGCATGTCCAAGAATGACCTTATATCTCTAACACACTTAGGAGTAGGTAAGTTGGAGAGATCAACTCGACTTTAGCCTTATCCACCTCGATTCCATTTTTGATACTATGTGACCTGAAATGATCCTTGTGTCACCATGAGTGACACCTCCCCAATTTAACACGAGGTTCTTCTCTTGGCATCTCTCAAAAAAACCTTCGTAGATTCTCAAACATCCCTCACCTTAGTCTCCAAAAGCGAGAAATCATCATGAAAATTTCCAAAATGATTTCTATCATATCACAAAAATCCCCATCATGCATGTGGAAGGTTGGTGCGATACATAATCAAAGGGCATTTTCCTAAAGGCAAAAGTGCCAAGGACAGTGAATGTAGTTTACTCTTAGTCTTCTAAAGCTATCTCAATTTAGTTAGCACAGTACCCATCAAAGAAACGTAAAATTCATGCCACGACTCTCTCATAACATTTGATCCACAAAAGGTAAAGGGAAGTGATCTTTCCCTAGTGCAGCATTGAGTTTCCTATAGTCTATACAAAGCCCTCACCGGAGGTGACACGAGTGGGAATTTGCTCATTATTTTCATTTGCTACCACAGTGACTCCAAATTTCTTAGGAACTACCTGAGTCGGGCTGACCCACTTACTATCTGCAATGGGGTAAAATAACACTGTCCGAGAGTTTAGAACCTCTTTCTTGACCTTCTTTTCATTGTGGAGTTGAGTGTCTCTTGTGGTTGTCTAGAGGGTTTAACATCCTCTTCCAAATGAATCCTGTGGGTGCAGATCAAGGGGCTAATGCCCTTAATATCTGCAATTGTCCACCCTATAGCAGTTTTGTAGGTTCTCATTATCTCCAACATCTTATTTTCTTGTTCTGACTCTAAGGGAGGAAGATATGATTCTGGAAAAGTTTCTTCTACCCTAAAGTATATTTGGTGTGATGGTAAAGTTTCAACTCTTTGGATTTAGGTGGTCTCTCTTAAGGTAATACTGTCCTCGATCGGTGGAGTGGTTTAAATTTAAAGGACCCACCATTATTCAATACCTCACTATGTTTAATTATGGGTGTAGAAACTCGACTCATATGTAGTCACACCTCCTCGGCCCAACTCGGAGCTTACGAGACAAGACATGAGAGGATCATCGTGTGATACATTATCCATGACCTTACGCACCCACCAGTCAGCCATGTTTACCTCTGAGCATCCTCCTCATCTCATTCCCTTGATAACATTAAAGATATTCAAATTAATAGTCATGTTACCAAATGATAGTGTCATTAGTCCTCCCTAAGTGTATGATGGCATTAGCGATGGCGAGATAGTCTACCAAGAATCATGAGGCCCAGTTTTCTTGGTTCACCACGGGTTGAGTGTCGACACGACAAAATCCACTTAGGAAAATAAAACATCACCCACGCAATACATCCTTCCTTTATCCCTGCAGGAATCTTCACCTCTAGATGCTAATTGGGGTGATGTGTGGATTTAGCTATAATTCTCTAACCTAGATGACATATACTAAGTAAGGCAACAAGTTAACACTTGCCCCTAGATCCACTAGAGCATGTCCTAACTTTGAATTCCTACCACTAAATAGTAGGGCTTCACTGATCTTTGTATTTTGAGAGACAGAATTGTTTTATGATCAATGAGTGGATTGCCCAGTCATAAATGCCTCCTTGTTGACTGTTTCTTTTCTGAGTGCACAAATCTTAGAAACTTGGCATATGTGAATCTGTAATATCTAGTAAAGGAATGTTCAGCTTCCTGTTTGAACAGCTCATAAATTCGAGAATGATTGTTTCCACTTTCTTTGGGGCTCTCGACCTATAGGGTATGGAGCATGAGGGATATAGGAGGCCTTGTCTTGTGGCTCACCATCAATAACATGGAGTCTTAGAAACATGCAGAAACTATGCGAGAAACCTCATCATCCCCGACTAGTTCATTTTGTAACTTTTGTATCGATTCCTTTAGTTGAATGGTTTTGTCAATTACCTTACCACTTCGAAGAGTGGTGACAACCTTGCAATGTTCGAACGTGCCCTCACTTGGACCTGAGACTCCAACACTATTTTGACCTTGGGGATTTTAGATGGTTTGAGAAGGGAGTTTCCCTTTTTCTTGTTGAAAATTTCCCACGGGAGAGGTTAGCTTAGTGATTTGGGATCTCACATCATTGAAACGATTAGTTGATGTTAGTGGTTGTTGAGTTTAGACTGACTGTGTCACAATATCTCAAACTTCTCTTATGTGGAGGTGATAAAATTTTGTGGATTTGGATTCCTTAATTTAGCCAATTGAAGCCTAGGTGAGGTGCACAAAGAAATCCTTGAGGACCTTGATTCTGAAATGGAGGACTTGGGTTTGAAAAACAGTTTTGAAAATTAGGCCTGATTTGTAAGTTGTGTGAGCCTCCCTCATTTCTCAACTAAAATTAGGGTACTTACCCTGGATTATACGTTTGAATCTGGAGGTGAAAGGGTTTCCTTTGGTAGTTAAGGGCATTAGCTTGCTCCCTTAACTTGAGGAAGGTTTGGGCAGTTAATAGTTGAGTGCGTAGGGTCATCGTAAATGATGCATGGCTCCTCCACTCTAGGTCCCATAGGTAAAGAGGGTATTTGAGGCACACTAGTTACCTCATTTACCTTTTCAACTCTATAGCTTCCAACTTCCTCGTTAAATTAGCTATTTTGCTTGCAAATCATCATTTCTCTTAAATGATGGATTCCTCCCCACAATAGGTGTACTATGCACTTTAGCAATATCTCTAGGAGGTATTAGTCTCATGTTAATTTTACTGTAGTTATCAAAAGAATTGAATTACCTCCTCGCACTTTTCTCATAAGATTCTCCTTTTATCATTTGGATGTATTGTTTATTATTAAGGATAGCCATGATGAAAATATACGCAATTTGTCAACATCAGCGCGTGAGGATAGCATGGAGGAGGTCCTTGTATCTTTCCCATACCCTGCAAAGTTCTGATTTTTCGAGGAAAAATTTTGGATTGCTTGCATGAGAGCATTGATACGTGCGGGAGGAAGAACTTGTTAAGGAATTCATTGCCATGTCCTCCCATGTAAAGATTGAATTTGGAGTGCAAAAACAAATGAAACAGATTTTGGCCTTTTCTTTGAGAAATGAGGAATAGAACCATGCAAAATTATGTGGAGAGGTGATCCAATAGAGAGGAATGCGCAAACATCTCGAAGTCTATCATGAATGGTAGGGTTCTCAAGATCGACCCCTTGATACACGGGTAGAGCGGATCATCTCCGACTTCGCGAGGAATTGATTAGCCTTCTTCAAGTAGTGACCAGCTGAGTTTGTTGTGGTTCTTTGAGGTTACCTGAAATCTCTTGGAAGTTCTTTCCACATTAGGTAAAGGAAGCGAGGGCCGATATTGATTTATTTGAGAAGTTAACAACATTTCCCTATCTAATGCTAGTGTTCTTTGGGAGTGTGACACCGTCTCCATGTTGTGGAGGTTCATAGGTCATGTGGATTACTTGGTACCTTGAGCATTTTGAGTTAAAATGGAGTTCTTGACTCAGGATGGTCCATTTGAGGTGTAGGGTTCTCTTGAAACAATTGACTTACTATGGACTCTTCAGAATTTCTTGGAGGTACAATTCTTACAAGTCGGTGTTGCTCGTTCAGGCTGGCAGAAGCATGCATAATCTACTCCTACCAAGACGGACACACTTGGTCCTCACAAAAACAAATTAAAAAGGAAAATGAAAACGTGCAGATTTTCAAATACAATTGCAAGTACGTCTATTCTCTTCAATCAACTAGATTGCTCGCCACTCCGACAGCGCAAAAATGCCGTCTATCTCATATCAAAAATTATTCCTAAGCGTAGGAACTAAGGTAGTCAAGCATTATACTACTATGGTAATCTACCAAGTCATCTCCGTGAGGAGTGGTATTCTGAGTGATCCTTAAGGTTGTTCTCGAGAATGTATGTTTAAAAGAAGTAAATTATAGGAGTTGTGGTTGGTTGATTGGGTTATTGATTAAATTGGCTATTTTAAAATAGTAAGATGATTGATAGGGTTCTTAGGTTTCCACTCACTATTGATCAAGTAATTCCAACCTATTCTTCACAATCTCATCTAGGAACCATTGATGAATGGTCTTCGATGGAAGATTTTACATTAAAAGCTCTTTTAGACTGAAAAACGATCGAGTGATGTTAAACACTTGTTCAAACAATTTACTCAGACTCTTAGCTTGCATTTTCAATCAAGCACAACGTGTACCGGTCTCTCGTTCACCGCGTTTATCAAGAAGATACTTAACTAAGGTTTTATAAGATTTTCACAAGTGCTTAACATCCCATGAATCCAGTTGAGTATAAAGAGGGTGAGATTATTACCTTGATCAAGGTGAGTTTCACACGTTAGAACCCCATCATAAGTTTAAACTTCATTGAAATTAGGAAGCGAATCATATTTGATGAAAAACTATTCATAAAAGAAACTTGAAAATCACACTTCAATTGCAAAACGAAAAAATCAAAAACACAAAATCTTTGAAGAAAGTAGGGTTGTGTGATCTAGGCGAAGATTACATGAAATTGGAAATCCGAATCTACTTGAGGAAAAGTTAAGTCTCTATTCTACTCTGCTGAACCCTAGCAAAACTATGAGAAGAAAAACATTTTCTTTATGAAACCAAAACCCTAGGATCAAAAGCTGCCCCTCTCTCCACCTTTCACTTTTGGCTTTATACCCTTTTCCATTGTGATCTCGAATTGGTGGTCAAAGGATAAGTATGCCCGCCTGCTTGGAATTTGGGTCTGCTCAATTCCCGCAATTATGACATGTTAGTACCGGTACCAATAAGTGTGGTACCAGTACCACTTTGCCTGTGACTTTTGTAGGGATACGTCTTTTTGGGTACGCCCAGTCCGCTGTTGATTTCCTGCTTTAGGGTATCGTGCAGGTAAAGGGTGATGCAGGGTACCTTTGCCTCTGCACTTGTTCCCTAACATCATTGCACTTCCTAAGACTTTACGGCGGTTGCCAACATCCCCGATGAGGTATAATGCTCTGCGGACCACGAACCCTTGTAGCAAATTATGCATGAAACTGAAAAACACCTGAGTCAGAGAAACACGAGAAGCGGTCAAAAGAGTACCTATTCTTTATACAAAATGTGAGCAAATATGACTGAAGGTACTAAAATCCCGATATAATTGTTGCTCTTTTGTGTGTATTCCAACACCAAACTCGCCCGTTATGGCGTTATGGGCTGATCTTGATGATTGAAACGGGAGCACGCTGGAGTCACTAGCGCTCGACTATGGTGGCGTGCTTTTCTCTATCTACCAATCACTTCAATTAATCATTATCCATTCCTCCACCTCCAACATAAGGAGATTGAATATCATCTACTTGATGCTCACATATAACATCGTGTTTTTAAGTGGTGATTGCATATATATTATTAATAAGTACAAGGATGAAAATGGAAGTTTCAAGATCTCTTTTGAATGATGTAGGGACTACTAGGGTTGTATCAGGTTGCACATCTCAAGGTATGGGGAAGATATATTAGATGAAGCACTTGCTTTCACCACCACTCTCCTCAAATCTATGGTAGAACATTTAGAGTACCCTCTTTGGGAAAATACAGGCTACTATCTTAGGCCCACTAGGAAGCGGCTTGGAGAGGTAGAGGCAAGGCCTTTCATGTCACAATCTACCAAGAAGAAACTTCACATAAGTAATGCTTTACTAAAGTTTGCAAAGTTAAATTTCAGCAGCAATCAAGTCACTTTATAAAAGAAATTTCGTGATATCTTGAGGTAATTGAGTTCTCTAATCATTCTTGCACTTAAATTTAAATTAAGTTAAGAAATATTTGAATTAAAAAAAACTTCAAAATATTGATATTGTAATCTAAACAACCCCCTATAGGTTATGTTGAAAAATATTCATTTTAAACGAGTACCGCACACTATATTTTATATATTTAGGCAAAAATATTATTTTTACAAAGAAAGCAATGGGAGTATCTCTATCACAGTGGACATAAAAAAGCTATTACATGGTTAGATTTTCAGGGAATTGAGTTTTCAAAGAGGGTCTATTAATCAAATCACCCTTACATTAATAGCTTACCACCGGGGCTTTTATGTAGTTATTGTCTTTATCTCGAGTGGTGGAAGACCTAAGACTTCTCCCTCTGTTACCTTTTCCTTAAAGTGGTGAAACATACTTTTGGATAGCAGCATGTTGTTTTGAGCCACAATATTCATATGCTAGAAGAATACAGACCAAAGTAGTTGCTCTGTTGACGACTATAGATGATATCTTTGATGCATATGGCATTGCGGGAGAGTTTAGAGCTCTTTCTGAAATGATAAGCGAGTTTGATTTATGCAAAATTTCCCTAACCAATGAATTTTTGTTCCATGGCCCCAGACAATATTTGAGAGAAAGGGGTGGTACTCTTTTAAATTGGGATATGAATGGCGTAAATCGGCCTGGATACATATGAAGCCATCTTGTCGGGCTGGAGTTCTAGATCTCTACAAAGAAATGGAAGAGATGTAAAGTGAGAAAGATCATCTTGAGTCCAACTAGCAAAGAAGTAGTGACCTCTATATTCTCTTGATATCCTATATTTATATTATTACTTGTTGAATTCTTTTATTCTCGTGAAAAAATCTGTGCAAGTGTACATGATTGAGGCTGAATGGTTACATGGAAAATGCATACCCCAACAATGAAAGAGTACATGGATGTCGCAGGAGTAGCATTGGTGTCCCCGATGTTCACTATCTTCTCTTTTTATGGCCATGGGAGAAATGGCAAATAAGGAAGTCTTTGATTAAAGGCTCGACAAGATCCTAAGATTGTTAGAGCTTACATCTAGCATCATTAGGCTTATGGACAACTTGGCTTTGCCTGAGAGTCTGATGAAATCAACATTCTTTATAACATTAATCAATGTCAGCCTGTAAAGATAAAGGTTGTGTGTTTGGTTCTGAAAAATACTAAGGAAAGAAAAAAAATGCTAAAGAAAATTATTTCTTATGTTTAGTTTGAGTAATAAAAATGCTTAAAAGAAAATCAAATATAAATAAAATTACTTGAAACTTGTATATTTTAAAATTTTAATTTATGTATTTGATGAAATAGGCTTAGTAGCAAACAAAAATAATATGTTAAGTTTGTCTATTTTTTATTTTCCTTTTCACTTTTTCTTTATTTCTATGTTTATAACTATTTTTCTCTTACATTTTCACCAATTTTAAGGAACAAACATAGCTAAGGAATCTTAAAGAATGTATGTTTATGTATATATTCTTAATAAATTAATTCTATGTGTATTGAACTCATTTTATTTATTTATCTCTATTATATAAGGACTAACAAATTTAAATATGAAATTTTGATTATATTTTATTTTTTTATAATTTCCTCCTTAGAACCAAACATACAAAAATCAATTCACTTGTTTTTTCTTTCCTAGAACTTTCCGGTTTCAAAAGGCCTTATTTTACTATCTATGTGTGATTTGAGCAAAGAGGGCATATTGCATGTCGAGCATTATGAATGGCTTACATGAAGCATCATGGTGTGTCGGAGCAATAGACATATGATGAGTTTCTGACAATTCGAGAAAGGCATGGAAGGATATAAATGAAGGAGTTCCTCGGACTCTTCTTAGTCCCCATGCTTTTCCTTAGTCGTCTTCTCAATTTTGCTCGTCGGGAGATGTTATATACCAAGGACCGCAAAGATATATTTACGTCGAGATGATGGAAAATAATATTTCAATCTTTGCTTTCATAGACCACATCTTAGATGTAAGGAGTACAGAATGTCTGAAATAAAAACTGTTTGCTAAGAAAGATGTTCTATCAGTAGGCACAGGATATGTTGGACCAAGTTATGGATCATCTATCAAATATGAGCAGTTAGCAATCTTGCAAGAAAAATAGATTTATGATACATGTTTCTTTTTATTTGTAACTCTATTGTTTCTTTGATCTTCACATGATTAATGCATAAAGTTTATATTAAAATATTATGATAGTAATTTGAATTATAAATGCTTATAAGAAAAATTGTGTGATCTCTATTAAACCAGACCCTCAGAGTTGCGATCATATACCCTTGCGTGGAGAGTTAAACAAATCAAATAGTCATTTGTAAACTCAAAATACACATTAGGGATCAAATATTCAAATTCGAGAGGTAGCTTAGACTTTTGAAGGACCTTATGTAAGTAAGCTACGATACCATATCGCGGCCAATTTTGTTAAAAACTTAAGATTATAAGTTTGGTTAACATGAATATCATGCTGTGCAATCTCCTTATATTTACATTAGTGATGGAGTTTAACACATCATAAATTTTTAACACACCTTATTATGAGTATGCATCGAAATCTAGGAATCACATTAAAATGTATTTTACTTTATGCAGTTTATTTTGTTATATTATTATAATCTAAGAAAAATGGACATTGTATCTTTGACTAGCTGATCAGCTTTAGGTGTGGCCTGTTTGGGAGGAAAAAAAGAAAAGCAAATTACGAGACAGGCTTTAAGCCGAGGTATGGAAGTGGGGCTCCAAACCACGGGATCATAGAGTGCTGGGATCGGGAACTTGCGTTGCGATATGATCATTCATCGTATCTCCGACGTTGGTGAATAAATCCTTACGCCCTCCAGTATGAAATCTCAGTCGTGTAAAGGTGAGTCACGAGAAAGAGGAGGCTTAGGTCATGATGGGCTAAAGCGGCCACAGTTTACATCTTTCCATCCATCCTCGACTTGCTTGTGAGTTCTTGGTAGCCATCTTTCACGAGACACCATGTTGTTTCATGTAACATTCAGCACTTGATGCTTATGTCCTCTCTCTTGCTCAAACTATTCAAAACAACATGAAATATTAACAAAATTGAAGAAATTAAGTTTCAACGTATTACCTGTAATGCATTAATGTATGTCCTATAATAGGCCACATTCTTCTACCTTTCCACAAGGTTGATGGTTATTCATAGCTATTACCTTGATACAAAAAAGTTTGACTCAGTGCACAAACTTAAGGATAAGATGTCTGAAGATACCCTGAACTTTGCTGTATATCCCATTTTGCTTGCTTTTATTCTAAAATGCATGGCGTTGCTGTAACTCAGTAGTGCTACATTTAAAAAGAACAAAAGCAGTAAAACACACATGGCTAACCTTCAGCATGTGTTAAATTTCTAATAATCTGTGATTGTGCTTTTTAGCGAGGTGGATATGTGATTCGCAGTGGCACGTCGAAGATATCTTGGGTGAAAGACCGGTACAGTGGACATACCACATAAAAACTTCGAGGGCACATTATTACACTATCTTACGCTTTATTTCGATCATAGTTTATCTTGATTCGACGTTAGAAATGGGTGTAACAACATTCTTATTGTCTTTGAGATAGAATTTAGGTACTACCTTGTGTAAACCACCCCATCATCCATGAGCACGATAATTGTAGGTAGCTTTCATAATCTTAGGGTCATTAGACCATTCAAATATCTCCTTTCTTGGCATTTTTTCCCATTCCAACAAAAGAGTGATTGTGAACAAGGTGACATCAGCGGAAGGTTACTAGTGCAACACTTTCAGTACTCTTCTACGGTTGGTATCATTCTCCATGGAACCACTTGGCTTCATTATATGAGTAATCGAGCGGCACTTTCATACGGAATATGTTCACAAAATAAATAGTAAGGCTTGGATTTCAGTTTGCCAAAAATTTGAAGGAAAGTGCAAGGAAAGAAAGAGAGAGGAAAAGTAAAAGGAAAGAAAAAAATGAAAAGGGAAAATAATTAAAATTTAGTTAAAAACTCCAATATATTATTTTATTTACTCTTTAAAGCCATTTATTTATTTAAATTATCGTTATAAAGTAAATAATTCAATGTGTATGTTTTTAAGTGATTTTATTTATATTTGATTTTCTTGAAATTTTTTTATTAGATAACCAAACATAAAGAGAATCATTTCTTTTAAATTTTCTCTTTTCTTAGTACTTTTAATTAAACCTGACACTTAAATCTTTAAGACACAATTTAGTTTTGCAGAAAAGCACAAAAACCACAGTTTTTGTGTTATCTAAAAAGCTGTTCTTATTATTACAATTTAGTACTTTGTAATGGCTCTTTGCATTTCGAACAAAAAAGAGCGAAAATCAAATGTGTTCTTTGTATTTTCTTCTTCTTTTATGAGAACAACTGATTTGAAGCATAAACAAACATGCCCATAGAAACATATGTTTCATGTAATGGGAAACATTCAAACGCCATATAACTAGGAGACCCTTACGCCTCTTTTGCGAGTGAACCATAATATAGTCTTTTCTTCATTCTCCTTCTCCTGATTTCTTTTTATAGCTAGCATCCCAACGGTGCACGATAGCATGGCTTCATGTATCACAGGAAGCCTATCTATGCTATTTTTTCTTACCTAAAATTCAAGTAATATTAATACTCATCCCACTTCTACATGCCATATGAAGTAATTTTTTTCTTTTCTAATTTGCAAATTTTGTATATCATGCTCTCGATTTAGCCACGTAAGAGCTCACTTCATCGGATTGCCATATGCATCATACATATCATCTATAGCGTTATTAGAACAAGCAATTTGAGTACGTATTCTTCTCACATCTGATATTGGGGCTCGAAGCAATGCTACGAAATCCAAAAGTAGGTTTCAGCTTCTCTATCTCTTTGACGGCAGCTTTGAGGGAAAATCTAAATCTTTCCACCACTGGTTGGAATTAAAACATAATTGATTCACGAGAAATTAACCATATAGTAAGATTTGAAGGATTAATGAGTGTAAGATTTGAGAACTAACCTAGTGATGTGGCTTAACTCTTTCTTATAAAGTGACTGAAGTAGGTTGAAATCTAACTTTGCAAGCTCCAGTAAAGCTTTACTATGTGAAGCTTCATCTTGGTAGATGGATATGTTAAACCTTGCCTCCAGCCTCTCCAAGCATCTCCTGGGCGGTAGGAAACGACTTACTTTACTCTGCAAGAAGATGTTTGAAATATTGTACAAAACCTTGGTGAGTAGTAGTGAAAGCAAGTACTTCATCTAGTATCTCTTCTCCTTTGCACCACGAGATAGACGACTAACACCACCCTTGCGGGCCTTCACATCATTATTGATCGAGACATTTCTTGAAACTGCCATTTTCATCTTGAAACCTCTTGAATACATCTGCCAAAATAAAAAAAGTTTGAGATAAGATTAAATCATATATGTGAAGATTTCCATTGATATTAATGAGCCTTACCACATGAAACATTGTATCATGGCGTCTCAGTGAAATTGAAGAGAAACATAAAGAGGATCATCAACATCATGGTAGTTATCATAGATATCTCCTAATTCTTTTGATCTCTTCTTCAAAGTAGTAGGCACAAGTCTTTGAACCGCATCAATGAAGATGCGGTACTGCTGTGAAGGCTTACGACTGTCTTTAACCACTTCTCACTTCCTCTTTCCAAATCTTGTACACTTACGCCTATAGCCAAAGGTTATGTATACACATATGTTGTGAGTACATGGCTCATATATTAAAGGGAAGTTTATCTACGGAGAAGGGGCAAATGCCATTGTGGAGGCGAGACGCTAGGGGCATTTTCAAATTTTTTTTATACCTAGGATAATTATAAATACTATCTTATATAATTTTAATTGGATATGACGGAGAGATTTCAAACGCTGTTCTAAGTGGACATATAAATACTATCATTCACATAAATCTGTATGTGCATAACCACGGAATGTATGTGCATTCTTTGTGTTTTTCTTCTATTCATTCTCTGTAAATTTACTACATGTTTCCAGCGACCGAAACATTTACCTCAAATCATCGAGTGTAGTTGATGAAATGATTGCTCTAAGCGGGGCAAAAATTAACCATCCGGTCACAAGGTGAGGGTGAGAGGCATGTTGAGGATTGATATTATGCCCAACTGGTAAGTAAATATAAATATGAGTAAGATAGGCTACAAGCTTCAGCATTTATAGAATGGGTAGCTCTAAGATATTCACTACCAAGTTGACAAAAAAAAAAATTTGTTGTCTAATAATGCATGATTGACTTTAGTAGGTGAATCATCTTGTGGTGATTTGTTGTGTCTCCAGATAAGTTATTATGTGATGACTTGGGTGTGCCACATATATACTTGATCGGGGCCATCGGATTTGGTCATTCGATTGAACTAATTATTTCATGTAATTAAATTACTAAGCAGGCGAGAGGCATATGGCGTGTACGTTTGAAAACTGCTCGAAACTAGTTTCTCTTCTTTAATTTACAAACAAGCTTCTTATATGTTGTTGGCTTGGCATTTGGCGTGTTTGGAATAGTTTTTACTATTTATTATTATTATTTTGAGCCGTTTAGAAACTGAATTTAATGTATTTTCATTGTTAAAAAAGAAGTTTGTAACGTATTTATGAGGAATAAATTTATGAGTATTTTTATACTTTCCAAATTAAATTTTATTTTGAAAAAAAATAAGGTTTATTTCTGAGTTATTAAGTTTTAGTTTGTAACGTATTTTGGAATTCTTGATGAAGTTCGCACCTGTTGTCCTTCTTTTTCCTATTGTTGTTGTTGTAGAAGATCGTTCCTTGATCTCAGTTATATAGATATCCTCATTATCGGATGAAACTCTCGGTTATCTCAGCATTATTATCTTCTTCAGCACTACATTATCTCGGAGCGTTGATAAGGTTTATTTCATATTCTTGCTACGTTCAGGGACGAAAGTGCGAAAGGAGTCCTATATGGAATTGTTTGGAATATTAGTGTCTCGAATTCTAAATTAATATTGGCTCACCTTGAATTGAAATCCCTTTTGTATCTTCATTTAATGTGTGAAATAATACATTCACTTTTAAAGAAATCTTCAATCTTAAAGCTCTAACAATCCTCTCGAACAAATACCCATAGAACCTCACTCTCAACGATCATTCATTCATCACTCTCTTCCGTAAGATTTTCCTTGGCTTCTATTGCGTTTCTACCACGTCTTACATGAAACACCACGCCTCGAGCATATCTAGGACAATGCCTCTTCGTTTGTGGAGTAACAACACGTACATGAAGATCGGAGCACATCCCGACCGATAGAGCATAACCATGGTTTATTTATAGCTAATTAGGGCTCAACTTTATATGTGATATCCAAGATTTCACCTACATAGTAAACTGAATACGGCTCACGATATCAATTGTGCTAGCGAAACTTTAATATAGATGATATAAATTTAAGAGCAAAAATAAAATAACTCACATAAAGATGTTTGCAAAACCGAGAAAATTCTAATTTTTACGAGAAAAAGGAGTAAAATGGTAATTTTGGTCAAAGCCCAAAATTTTTCTAGATCTCGGATGTGAAGCAGTTCATCGATTGGGATCAGTCACCGTGAAATCTATTTTTCACATTAAGTTTTGTCGGTCAGACACGGTCAGAAATTACGTTTTTGAGGCAACGAATTAATATTAAGATTGCTTTGTATGGCGACTTGTGAAAGACATGTGATGTGAAAAAGTCACCTACTATATGTACCTATGTGACACATGTTGCATGATTAGAAGAATGAAGATGAATGGCCAGATTAAGCCAAATGTCAAAAAGGCCCTTTGAGTCAAATGAACAATGAAGGATAAGGATGATTATTGAAAAGATTTATTAAGAGACAAAGTCTTCTTCTTCTCCATTGGAACAAAAACATACCAGGTGGTGTAGAGAACCAGTTTTAGAGAGGAAGAGTGACTTCTCTCTGATTTCCGACCATCGGACCGTGGATCTCGTGGAGCAAGAAACTTAAAAGTTGTTCTAAAGCGGCAAAGGGCTGCAGTAGGCACCGATTTTTGTGGAGTTCAGGCAGCTCAAGAGATAGGATCTTTCCTACTTGTTTTTATTCTTTGTTAGAGCCATGTGAATGAATGGGCATGTTAAGGCCAGTAAGCCGTGTGTTTTTCAGTTCCAACGATTGGGATTGAGTGAAAAACTCCCTATGGTGGCCATGAACAGTGCTGAGCCTAGGGTTTCACTGTTCACATGATATGTTGTGTGATTTGGGTGATTCAAAATGAATTGCTTGATTTGTTAATTAGCACATGCATTCATTTGGTGTGTTATGAGATTGAATAACATGATTTATGTGAGTTTACTACCCTTTATTTGTTCATGCCATGTAAAATATATATTAGCATGAATGATTTGGAAATGGCATAATGCATTCCATATGCCTTGGGGCACCCTAGGCAGTGAGTGTGTGAGTGCATGACAGAAAATCAGAAAGAAAAGTGAAAATGGTTGTGAAGAGATTTCATGGAAGATTTTCGAAGAATTTCGCTTGAGTTGTCAACCAGTTCATCTGGTGGACCCATGGTATTTAGTGCGGTGAATTCACCACCGGAGGGTTGTCAATATATTTACAGAAATTCGGTAGTACGTTTTCGAGAACAAAAACCTTTTGTTTTGAAAGCGTCTTATTTTCTACTGGCAAACCCAGCGTGCCGGTCGGTGAGAACTCGAGACATGGGATTGGGCATGTAGACATTCAAGAGTAGGATCATGCATATTTGGGTATGATTGATTGCGTTACATGTGCACTTAGGTGAGGAGTAACCCATGTAGGAATTATACGACTGGGGCATTTATGCCCTGTCGAGGATCATTATTTTAGATGCAAAGGGAGTGTGCGGGAGGACGGCGCTCGCTAAATTGGCGTTTAGGATAGGTGGATTATTGGCTTTGGTATTTTTCGTTTGTATAGCATGTGTTCAAATTGTAAATCATTAATATGTTTTTGTATTAAAGTGATGTATCAACTCTTGAACTATTATAATATGAGTTGATATATTTTGGTGAAATAACATGATGTATGGGCTGATGACAATTTTGCTGTGTAGTGATAAGCGTAGCAGAACCACGGATATTCGCGAGTTGTGAGTTATCAGCGAGACACCGAGGATCGGGCGTCACGAATGCATAGGAGTTTTCACGTGGTTCGACCAACCTTTACCTACATCTCGTTTGAAGAAAATCTCCGCATATGATGAGAATATTATAGAGGTAGAGACAACATACAATTGGGGTTTCCCGAAACATCACATGTTTCAGGTACATTCCTTATATCATACCAGACCATGAAATCTCATTGCTTCATCAATTATCCCTATTCTTTTTGTCTCTACACATCACCTATAGCCTTTACAGGACTCATCTCATATCATAGCACCTCGCGTCTCAGATATTTATGATATTCTAACAGCTTTCTTTATTCTATAAAGGGAACCTATTACAATAATATAAGGCAAAGATTATAATATAAAATGTTCTTTGCACATAGAAATTAATACTAATTAAGGAATTTGAGAGCATAATAAAATTAGTAGTTCAACTCTTGTTGGAGCAGAAATCATGTTCAGTCGTGTGACCGAATCACTCAATTCATAGCATCCTTTAGGAGTTATGTGTGACTACCCTTATAACACCCTTTTAGAACTTTCGATCCTCGATTTGGAGCTTCCAAAACATGCGGCTTGTTTTGTCTTGAAGAGGTAATGCCAACTTTAGCTCAACGAATTTAATTCCATCAAATATTAACTCATCACTGTAAAAAATTTAATAATATATAAATAAAAAGAAATGCGAGAAGTCATTAAACATTCTCTTTGAATATTCTATAATTTGCATCAGACATAATCTTTGATTAGCTGGAATATTCTTTTGACATTTTGAAAATCAAGAAATTATACCGGAGTCTTTTTGCTTAGCTTAATTATATTGATGTAATATCTCTTTCTTATAATTCAATTATAAATATAATTTACTCTTCTTTGATAACTTGATTTATCCATGTAACTTATTGCTCATATTAATATATAAACACTAAAGATGTTAAATTATCAAGGATTGAGATCGAGAATGCTTGGAGGTTAATAGTTTCATCTTGAAATTATTAATTAGGCTCAATTTGGGAGCAAGAAAGTACTAAGAAAAGAAAAAAAAAATACTGAAAGAAAATGATTTTCTCATGTTTGATTTGCACCATATGAAAAATATAAAATAAAAATTAATATAATAAAATTCCTCAAAATTTTACATTTTAAAATAAAATGAATTTGAATAAACATATATAATTAATTTCATGAAGTTTAATCCTATTTTTTCTTTAATTTTCCTCTCTATTTTCTTGTACTTTTTGGGTTCAGCGAGCCTTACTTACTATCAAATTGTTTATTCTTTGAATTATGAGATTCTTTTTCTTTTTAATTTATATTTTGATTATCATCATAGTCTATTGAATAATTTATGATACATATTCTAGATAACATTGTCTTGCCGCAGCTAATTTCGTAAAGATTCTTCAAATCTTTGAGTATTGAGAAATTCTTGGCATGACAAAATTTGGCCTGTCTTGTTGTCATGACAAGGATAGTTAATTGAGGTACCACTCTGGCATGACAATGATCTACACTGAAGTGATCAAATTTAAAATGTTCATGACAGAGATATCAAGCTCTCCAAATAAACCAAATATAGAGGAGGCCCCCTAAACCAAGCTTACCAAATTACATAAAAGCTATAAGGTCTATTTTATTGATCACAAAAGAAAGGTTTTTTGGACTTAGAGATTAAAGGTGACTCAAAAATAGTTTTAGGAAATTGCTATAACCAGAAGAATTTAATATCCTAGTTCTTTACATTGTTATTAATGGATGATATTTGGAAGTTATCTATGGAATCTACAGTATTTTATATTTGTCCACATTTCTATAGAACTGCCATTGTCTAACTAAAAAAAGATCCAATATTTTAAATTCAAATGTTGGTGGTCAAATTTTTCTAAAGATGATACATATATTACTTTGAAGATTATGTAGCCCTCTTTCTAATAGTGTTTATAAGGTCCTTGTTCAGTAGTCTTTCTTCATCAAAGAAAAATTTTCTTTGTACCCTCATGTGCAGCACGGAGTTCGTCAAAAGGTCGAGCCGGCTAAGGAGATGCATAGAATAGCAGTGGTCTAATTATTTCCTGGTTATATCCTTCCATACTTTCTCAAGCTTGCTTGTTAAGCTCTAAGGTATACATCTCTCTCTGAGACACTATTGCTTCTATAACATTCAACATGATCCAACATACCTCTCTCTTGCTCAAACTACACTTGAAAAATAAATAGCAAGACATCATGTTTACAAAAAGAAAAAAAACATATAAAAGGCTTCATCTAGAACTCAAAATGCTAAGGAAAGAAAATAGAGAGGAAAACCGGAAGGAAAAAGAAAATTTGGAGAAGAAAAACAAAAAAATTAGTTTAAGTTTAATAAAATGATTTTATATGTTTCTTCAAACACCATTTTATTTATTTTTCTCTATTATATAAAAGGATGACTAAAGAATTTAAATAATTTAAAATTTTGAGGAATTTTGTAATATATTTTGATTTTCTTTATATTCTCACAACTAAACCAATCATAAAGAAAATGATTTTCCTTAGTGTTTTAATCTCCTAAATAATTCATTGATCAAATGGAGCTTAAGGAAATCTCAGAAAATCCAGTATAGTAATATTACTTAAAACTTATAGATTTTAACATTTATTTAATCTTTACTATGATCATTAAATCAAATAAAGTAGGTTGAAATATTAAATAATATATTTGGATTGCTCCATTTTATTTTCCTCTCTATTTTTGTTCCTTCATATATTTTCCTTCAAATTTTCTAGAAACAAGCTTCATGTAGTGGTTGAGATTAATATATTAGCAGCATTTTGGAGTAATATATCAAATGCCTTGTGTGAAGCCATGTCATCCATAAGCCTGATAATTGTAGGGCAAGCTCTCACGATCTGGCCATTTTGGCCCAATCAAAGGCCTTCTTTATTTGCTATCATTTCCCATTCCAACAAAGGAGATGATTGTGAACATGGGGACATCATAAACACTAGTGCAATTCCCATGTATTCTTCTACAGTTGGTACGTATTCTCCGTGGAGCCATTTTGCTTCGTTGAAGTAAGCTCGAACAGAGCCTTTGTCGATATCTTCAACAAAACCTGAGCTGGTATAATGGGGAGACAAAGATAGCTAGAACTGAAGGCCATTTTAGAGGCTTCGGAGAGAGTGAAGAAAGTGGAAGAAAAGAAAATTTGGAGGAAATAAAAAATAGTTTTAAACTTAATAAATTAATTACATTTTATTCACTCATTTTATTTGTTTATCTCTATTATACAAGGACTAAAAAATTTAAAAATATATGGCCAGGAGTTTGGATTATATTGATTTTCTTTTATATTTTCTATGATAAAAAGAAACATGAGTAAACAATTTTCCTTAATATTTTCTTTTTCCCTAGTATTTTCTAGGCTCGGAAAATTCTTACCACCTCTTTGCATAAATGAACACAATAAGATCTTTTTTCATTCTCCCTCTCAATTTCTTTGTAGGCATCTAAGACAGCATGATAAATGGCTTCATGTATTCCAGAAGCATAAAAATATGTAAAATGTAAAGGAGTTTGGATTATATTTGATTTTCTTTTATATTTTCCATGATGAGAAAATACATATGAAAATAATTATCATGTATTTTCTGTTTCCTAATATTTTCCAGCCCAAAGAAGAATTCTTACCCTCTTTGCATAGTAGACACAATAAGATTCTCTCACTTAATTTCTTTGTAGGCATCAGAATAGCATGATAACATGGCTTCATGTATTCGGAAGCTAATCTATACAATTATCGTCCCACTTGAAAAGTGCCCCTTCTCCTTTTGAGTTTACATTGCTTATAAAACCTAGGAAAATGTCATTTTACGAAAAATGAAGTAAGCAGTAATTTACCCTTTGTAGAACATGTTGAAAACACGAAATTTTATAGATCTTGGATAATGAAGCAGACTTCACAAGTTTAGAATCTTCTCGTGAAATCTAGCTACCCAATCAAATTTCGTTGGATTCTGAGACAGTGTAAAATTTCATGTATTTCCAAGGAATTGTCGGATGACTAGCGGAAGTGGTGCCACATGGCATGACCATGTGGATACCATGAACAGAGGCACATGGCATGAGGCCATGTGGTGTGGAAATACTACCTAGTGCATGTGTCCATGACACATGGCACATGAAAAATGAATCATATAAAGACACATGTCATGTGAGAGAAATAGGAAAGTGAGGAGAAATTTCACTCTCTTTCGGATCAAACCAGAAACAATTCGGTGGAGGAAAAGGAAAATAATGGAAAGAAAGAAAAATAGAAAAAGAAAAGGAAGAAAGAGAAAAGAAGAAAGGGGAGGAAAAGAAGAAAAAAAAAAAGAGTGCGTAGGAAAGGGAAAAAAATGAGAAGGAGATAGGAGAGTCGGCCATGCACTCTCCGATTTCCGGTGTTTCAACGATCGACAGTCGATAGGCCGAGAATTAAAGTTGGTCTACTCGACGAGAGCTACGAGTAGGTGCCAAAAACACAAAGAGGTTGGGTTTTCTCATACACTGGTTCCTGTAATCTAAAGAATTCGTAAATGGCTGTGTGGTTCAACCCTAACCATGGGACTGAGTTTTTGGACATTGGGACTGTTTTTCGGACAGTTCAGGACCGGGTTTTTATGGTCAGTATCCGGGCTGTTTTTGGTTCGAGGAAGGTTGGAAAATGCATGTTGGATTTGGTTGTGAACTGTTTTGAGAGCAGTTTGGGCAGTTGAGGGGCCTTAATGGCTAAATTGCATTACAAATGAAAAGGCTTGAAGAAGTTGTAAAAATAAAAATGAATAAAACAAAGCTGAAATTTCTTTGTAAGTCTAGATTATTTCCAAGGCCGGAGTATGGCGAGTTGTATTTAGAAGGCTGGTTGTATGGACTATTTTTGTGTGTTATTCTTGGAAATTTTATAACATATTGAATGTGTTGTAAATATGTTGATATATTGGTGTTATATATATTAACATGAATGGATGTAAATTATATGCTTTCGATATAATTATCCATGGTACTTGGCATAAAGTACAGGTTATAAATTATTCCATGTAGTGTTCATTATACATGTATGTATGAGATAACATGTAGTAGCATTTGCATTACATACACGGAAACATCGCATTTCATGGGTGTGATTTATGGTTGGTAAATCGACCGCTAACGTTTGGTGTTTGATTGGGTGGGCTTGGTAAATGGGACAACGTCCAACAGAGTCGCACAATTGCATGAAACGAAAAATATCTACTGGGTGTCAGCAAGAAGGGATAGATCCCCCCTTGGGTGAAAGACCCGCCAATTATGGTCAGACATAGTCCCCAGCGATGAAAGGTCGTAAAAGTGTCTGGGTTTGCGGAGCCCACGATGGGACACCAAAAATCCGCTACCCACAAAAAGGCGCATGGATTTTGAATATAAAATGATCATTGTGATGTATCATCCAAAAATTTTTTGGTTTATAAACAAATAAAATTGGTTTTGAAAATGATCATTGGATATCATCGGAATGCGATTTTCACACTGCGCCAGCATGTGAGAGTTGGTGAGGACTTGGGACATGGGGCATGATGAGTCTCATCTCGATTCATGGCATGTAGGATTCCATGTAGAATTTGCATATTCTTCATTGGAATGTTGATGTGTATGTCATATGTGAACATGATATTGCATGTGCACTTAGGTGGGAAGTAGCCCTTGTAGGGAGTTATCCTTACTGAGGCGAACTGCTCACCCCGTCGTGGGATTTGCCCAAGATGTGGAGTTATGTGCGGGCGGCTGACCCTTATAAGGCTAGTAGGTGTGGAAGAAAAGCGAAATTGTGGCTTTGAGAAACCATTTTGTAAAAAGACTAGATTTTACATGTAATATTTTGTATATAAGAGAGTTGTAATTCGAACTCTTATGAACTGTTTTAATAAATTTGTACATTTTTCTAAAATATATAATATGTTGGATCCGGTGAATGGGAGCGTAGTCAGTGGTATCGAGATATGTGGTACTGCAGTATTCCGGCTCGTTGACGGGTTGTCAACGAGACCCGGGTTTGGGCGTCACACAGTATCAAAGCCTAGGTATCACAGATGCGCATAGGGCTTAGTGGGCATGGATTTAAGACATGTAGTTATAATCTGAGCTTAGGTTATGAATGCCTGGGGCTGATATGCGATATTAGCATCATAGCTTGGTATCAAAAATTCATTGTGCATTCTTGTGTGATCGTTGTGTGATGATTGTGTTACATAATGTGTTATATTGTGTGGATATCATGCATAAGTGTTCAGCCTATTTAGATCAGTTGTGGTAGTCTTCGTTGTGACATCTTGATCCTACTCAGGCTGGAGGAGCATGAGGATCATTTGAGGGTATTCTCCTAGGACACAGAGAGCATCGATTATAAGCGAGATTCGAGTAAGTGAGTTTTTAGCTTATACCAGTAAGTCTTGGGACATGTTGTCATCTTGAATTATATCGAGTAGACTTGGAGAAAGGTAGAAAGCGATTATGAGTTGGGGAGAGGCCGAGAAGTCAATCTTTGAGATCGCAATTTCTTAGGATTGGCAGGTACTCTTTGGAGGTGTTAGGGATTTTCCCATTAATTGCCAGCAACCAAAGATTAACTTGGAAGAGGTCAAGTTTGAGTGGGACCAAACTAAGTGAAGCATTCAGGGAATTAAAATGAGCTTCTTGACTATCTGATAGTCGAAGAGATAAGATGTACACAGTGTACTGCGATGTAGCCACAGGGCGTTTGAGATGTGTTTTGATACGTCGGGGAGGTTGCCAGCCCCATGGTTCTCGGCGGTTGAAGAACCTGGCCCGGAATTACCCTACACATGACATGGAGTTGGCGGTCATAGTCTTTTTCCTTGAAGGCTTAGTGCCCACTATCTATCACGGTGAGTAGTTCGGTATTTTCATACCCGCAACTAGCAGGACCTCAACATGAACCCTTCGAACAGATGGAATATCTAAGACTATGACTTCACTTTGCATTACCATCGATAAGGCAAATGTAGTGGTAAAGGCACTCAATCGGAGAGTCACGGGATCTTGTCTAGTGTAGCTTCCCGGGAGTGGCCGAGATACTTTTTCGAGGTTGTATGGACGATTTGGACTGATGTTGATCAAGCTCAGGGTGTTTTGGGAAGTTTAGTGGCTACACCTTCCCTCTTTGAGTAAAGTGATTAAGTCCAGGGAGAGGACACGGAGATGTCCATCGAGGTGAGTGCGATCAAGTACAAGTGATGAAAATTTTGGCCCATTCCTGTGATGATAGCCTTTGGTATAGGGGATGAATTGTGGTTCCCACTTGGCAGAGTTGAGAGAGGAGATTCTCAGGGAGTTCCATTGCTCCGTTTTGTAGTGCATCCGGTGTACGAAGATGTCACGAGATCTTCATTGTCAATATTACTAGAGTGGGATAAAGGAGCATGTGGCGGACTTTGTTCGTGATGTCTCACGTGTCATCTGGTAAAGTACAAAGAATGTCGGCAGAGGCCCGGCGGGGTTATAGTCTCTGAAAGTGGCCCAGAGTGGAGAGTGAAGCATATCATGATGGATTTTGCTGACTCGCTTGCCATGGACATCGCGAAAGCATGATGTAGTGTGGGTTATAGTGGATCGGCTCACCAAGTCGGCACATTTTTTGGCTGTGTGGATTACCTTCACATTGGAGGAATTCTACAGGTTATACATACGAAAGATCATCCGGTTACATGGAGTGTCAGTCTCTATCGTATTAGACCGGGATCCCGGGTTTATGGCTCACTTTTGGAAGATTTTCCAGAGAGACATGGGAACACGGTTGATGATGAGCACTGCCTTTCATCCGCAAGCAGACGGTGGTGAGAGAGGATATGCTGAGGTTTGGGAGGACATCTTTGCGTGCGTAGTCCTATATATCTCGAGGTATTAGGAAGGCATTTACCCTTGAGTAGAGTTTACCTATAACAACGATTATCGAAGCGAAACATAGATGGCACCCTATGAGGGCTTTGTAGGAGGCCATGTCGATCTCCGATTTGTTAAGACCGGAGATGGGAGATCCACCGCGGGTCCGGATTTTTATTAAAGACACCTCGAGAAGGTGGATTTGATATGGAAACATCTTCTCGACAGGCCGGTAGAAGAGTTACACTTGCCCGGAGTAGATGGTGGCGACCTCTGGGTTAGGCGGTAATCATGTCTTCTTGAAAGTGATGCCTAAGAGAGGAGTGATTAGATTCAGCAAGCAGGGGAAACTATCGTCGAGGTATATCGGGCTCTTCAAGATACTCAAGATGGTGGTTACAGTTGCACATCGGTTGGCTTTACCACTGAGTTTATCGGGTGTCCATGAGGTATTCCATAATACTCCATGCTCGAAAATACACTCCGAATCCAATATGTAATGGATTTGGTGAGCTTATTATTGATACATATGGGACAGCCGAAGGACAGTGCGTATCATGGATGTGGGATGAGTTAGAAACAAGTGTGAGGCTAGTGAATGTGTTATGGTAGCATCGAGGAGTGGAATAGGCAACATGGGGCGATGAGGACATGACGCGTGCCATATCCTTTCTTATTTAAGGATGAAGGTACGTTGTTTAGTCATTTAGTACTTAAATGATTGTTGCATATGCATGAGATTGTAGGGGTATGTATAAAATCTAGAGGCGAAATTTTCTTAGGATGGGAGGGGCGGCGGCGGCGGAGAATGTAAAACCCCGGGGGAGAAATGCAGTTTTTCACAAAGTAGCATGGTAATTTTCCATTGTAGTGCGGAGTTGTAAACTTTGAAATTTTCTAGATCTCGGAATTACAAAATGGACTTCACAAATTGGAATCGTCTACGCAAAATCTAGCTACTCGGTCGAATTTCATTGGATTAGAGATAGTTGGAAATTTCACATGTATTTCGAGGCGGTGTCGGGATGACACATGAAGTGGTGCCATGGCATGACCATGTGGATGCCATGGCAAGCAGAAGGAGGGCACATGGCATGAGAGCAATGTGGTGTGGCATTGTCCACTAGTGCATATGTCCATGTGACACATGGCACATGGTAAATGAATCATATGAAGACACATGTCATGTGAGAGGAATAGGAAAGTGAGGAAATTTCCTCTCTTTGGATCAAACCAAGAAACAATTTGGTGGAGGAGAAAAGGAAAAGAAATAGAAAAAGAAAGAAAGGAAAAGAAAAGAAAGAGAGAAAAGGAGAAAAGAAAAGAAATGAAAAGAAAAGAGGGAGGAAAACAAAGAAGAGAGAAAAAAAAGTCGATGTGAAGGGAAAAAATGAGAGAAGGGAGATAGGAGGAGTTGGCCATGCACTCTGCGATTTAGGTGTTCAATAATTCGAGTCGATAATTTGAGAATTAAAGTTAGCCTACTCAGTAGGAGCTATGGTAGGTGCCAAAAACACAAAGAGGGTGATCAAATAGTCGTGTGGTTCAGCTAACCATGAGGCGAGTTCTGAGACATTAGGATTATTTTGGACGGTTAGGGTAGGTTTTGATGGTGATTATCCGTGTTATTTTGGCTCCGGGGAAGGTTGGAAAATGCATGCTGGATTTTGTTGTGAACTATTTTGTATGATTTCGGGCCGGGTTGAGGACTACTTCATGGCTAGTTACTGTATAAATAGCCCGATTCTTGAAAGTTGTAAAAACATAAAATAAAACAAAAATTTGAGAAATTTATAGTCGGGAAAGGCTAGTTTGTGGATTTATTTTTGTGTGTTATTTTAAAATTTAATAACATGCTGAATGTGTTGTAAATATGTTGATATATTGGTGTTATATATATATTAGCATGAATGGATGTAAATTATATACTTTCAATATAATTGTCCATGGTACTTGTCATAAAGTACGGGTTATAAATTGTTCCATGTAGTGTTCATTAACCATGTAACATGAGATAACATGTAGTGACATTTTTTCCATTACTGTGCATAGGAAACATCGCCATTTCATGGAGTGTGAGTGCATGGTTGGTAAATCAACACGCGTTTGGTGTTTGATGGGTGGGCTTAGTAAATGGGACAACGTCTACTTGATCGCACGGTTGCACGCCGATGGAAAATGTGTGAATTGTATCGGCCAAAGGGATAGATCCCCCTCGGGTACGAAAGACTACGCCAATTATGGTCAACATAGTCCCCAACGATGAAAGGCCGTAAAAATTATGCGGGTTTGAAGGCGACGGTGCCACGTCACTTCTACCCATAAAAAGGCGCATGGATTTTTGAATATAAAGGTATCATTGTGATGTATAAATTCAGCTTTTGGTTTATAAACGACTAGAGTGGTTTTTTAAATGATCATTGGATGTCACATCCGAGAATGACGGTTTTAATATGGCATAAGCATGTGTGAGAAGTCGGTGAGGACTCTGGACATGGGAGCATGATGAGTCTCATCTTGTTTCATGGCATGTATGATTCCATGTAAATTTATGATCTTGCTGTTAGGTCATTGATGTGTATTATTGTGAACATGGCATTACATGCCATAGGTGAGAGTAGCCCTTGGGAGTTATCCTTACTACGAGCATTGCTGCCCAGTCGTGGGACCCTCAAGTGTGGGTTATGTCTGGGCGGCTGACCACTCATCAGGGACCGCGGGGTGTGAAGAAAGCCGGGTGTGGCTTTGAAACCCTTTTGTAAAAAGAGCTGAATTTTACATCATAATATTTTGTATATAGGAGTTTATGGCGCTCAGACTCTTATGAAGTATTTTGATAATTTGTATTTGCACATTTTCTAAAATATATATGCATGAATGGATCGATGAGGAATGGGGCCAAGGATCTGAGTAATCGCTCGAGATATACGTACCCACCTGGTGTCAGCGCATTTATGGGTTGTCAGCGGGGCGAAGCGTGTTTTGAGGCGTCATTACGGAAAAAATTCATCTCAAAATGTAGAGGAATTTGTTTGTTCATCCCATACCTCTCAATTGCCTCTATGAAGAGTTCAATTTCTTCAATAGTGCCATACACATCATAAATGTCATCCTATCCTTTATTATTAGAACAAGTAGTTTGGTTTTGTATTCTTAGCATATGAGTGTGGGGCTGAAACATGCGCGACGATCGAAGAGTAGGTTTCGACCGCACCATCACGGACAAGAGTAACTTCAAGGGAGAGAAATCTATGTCCTTCACTACCTAAAGAGGAAATACACTAATTCATATGAATTATCAGGTAAATAGAGATTCGAATATTAGATTTGGCCGGCTAGTGATTTGGCAGCTCTTTCTTATCACGATGTTTGCAATAGGTTGAAATCTAATAGCAGAAGTTTCAATAAAAGCTCTACTATGTGAAGCTTCATTTTTGATAGATAGATATGTTAGACCTTATCTCTACCCACGGCACTTTACACCCAAACCACCTTTTGATGGGCGGTATGAGGATTTGGTTACTTATCTTTCAAGAGGGTATTCTAAATGTTCTACGAACTTGAGGTGAGTGGTGGTGGAAGCCAAGTGTAAATACAGAATATCCTTTCCTTGAACCCTAAGATGTGCAGCCTCATACAAACCTAGCATACCTTCCACATCAGTGATTATACATTCCTTGAATCTACCATTTTCATCTTTAGGAACCATTAGAATATATCTACAATGAAAATATTAAAGACAAAGCAAATAGAATAGGCAAAATGAAAAAAGAATAAAAGGAGCAAATAGATTACATGAAAACCATAAGTAGGGAAAAAAAAGCATAGCGGATGAAGAGAAATTGATACAACATCAAAGTATTGTAATTTATTAACTTATAAAAAAATTGTAGACCTAGAATATAGACATAATTCAGGTCACCTGTGAGTCCCATTGGTTGGACACGGTCGATTAAGAGTGAATATATATGCAGGAACCTTCCTCTTCTATAAAGCCTTTTAGTGGGAGATGAAATGGATTCTAAAATGTTAACATGATATTAGAGCTGGCCAAGTGTCTAGATCATAGTGGAGGAGGCTCTGCCTTGCCTCATCCTTTGAAGGACTAGAAAAGAAAAGAAAAACCCGGCCTCCGTGTGAGAGAGTGTTGGAAGTCCCATCAATTTGGACTGAGTCCCGTCGAAGTGAATATATATGGAGGAACCTTTCTCCTGTTGTAAGTCCTTTAGTGGGAGGTGAAAGGGGTTCTAAAAATATTAACATCACCCAACTATAATGGAAAATTTTGAGATATAAGATAGTATATGAAGATTCCTCTTGCCCGATATTCATGACCCTTACCACATGAAATATTGAATCCGTGCTGTCTTAGAAGAGCGAAATCGGAGAGAGACATCGTAAGAGATCGTTATATTTATGCGTCAATGTGATGGTGATTATCATAGATGTGCTTCAATGCTGCTTCCAATTTCTTTTCTGCAAAATGGTATGCCGTCCCGATCTTTGAACTCATCAATGAAGTTCAGTTGCTGTGACGGCTTACCAGCTACCACCAGCTCTCTCAACTACCTGTTTCAAATCCTCAATAGACATGGGTCATCTGTACCATTACATTGCATGCACATTGCTGGTAAACAAATTCAAAGAAAAACATCAGATAGTCGAAATGTTCTTATGTAAATTTACATGTTGTTACCTCATCATCAGGTGTGATCAATGAAAGCGATTGCCTTGATACCAGGGCGAAAGTTTGCCATCGGCGATTTACCTCCGGTTTTATAGCGTGGGGGTAAGGGATAAGAACACATATTTGCCAAGGATGGATATTAAAAGATAGCCTACCAGCTCCAGTGTTTTTAAAGTCCTAAATTCAGCAGCAAGTCATGAGCATGATTTATATAAATACTTTGTCATGAAGTGCTATTGATGAATTGTTGCAGCAGGTGAACGTTATTTTTTGTATTTTTCTATATCAATTACCCGTGATAATTGAATTTTTGGCTGCATGCTTTGGCAGTTCATTGTAAACTGCGCTAAACCATGGAGCATTGATAATTGGATATTACCCCATATGAGGGTGAGGTCAGAAGGCATTTGGACTGTTTAGTGTATTAGAAAAAGAAAAAAACACTAAATTATAAAATAATACACTGTTTGTTTCAAAATTTATTCCTCTTTTTCCCCAACCTTTTCCTTTTTAAGATACTAGAAATGGTCACGATGAAGTCATACTTCCTCTAAATTAAATAAATTAATTTAGTATATAAAATATACAAAAATATTATCTTCATTAAAAGTGGAGTAAATCTGTATGATATAAATTATTACACAGAAAAGTATCTTATTTGACATATTTTTTTACGTATTTCTGTATAATATAGAAACTATAAGAGCTAAGAGAGTAGGGACCTATGTTTTCAAGATGAACTGAGGTGTTAATTTGCGGGAAATCTTACTCTGTTCCAACTGATAATATACAAAGGCCTGAGATACAAAAGCTCTGGGTCTGATTCATACATATATATAAGATTTGCAGATGTAAAACGATATTAGCATCACATAAAAGCAATAAAAAAGAGTTATGCAAAGATTCGACGTAAAAATATTAATTTGATAAAAAAATTATACCAAATAATAAATGTTATGTTGATTATAAACCAATAAGGCAATGAGTGCTTATACATAATTATAACATTAAGCATAAAAATCAAAGTAATTCTATGATGATAATGAGTAAACGTAGACAATAAGTACTTAAATCCATACATTCTAGCAATTTGAAGAACCGAATATAAATACAAAGGGCAGACTCCAAAAAATAAGTTGAGGAAAGGTAAAACACTAGTTTTCTAAAGCATCAAGGAAAGGAAAAATGCTAAGAAAATAATTTTTATATTTAATTGTCTTAATATAAAAATTTAAGTGTCAAATATGTATCACTCATGGTTAGAGGTTGAGAGGGGCATAGGAAGACCATAAATGATGAAGTTATAATTCCAAGGAATAAATTGTTAAAAAAAAAGGTTACGCTTGGTTCTCAAAATATTATGAAAGAAAAACTGTTAAGAAAAATAATTTTCTTATATTTGGTTGTCTTCGAATTTTTCTGAAGAAGATCATATATAAATAAAATTTTATAGAATCTCTTGTGGATGTACTTGTGTGCTCTTCATCTGCTTTTGTGAATTCAAAATTCGAGAGCGTTGCTTTTTTTTTTTCCTCCTTGGAGATGGCAATTAAGAAATGAAGAATATGTACAAATAGTAAAGTAGGTAACAAAAGCCCACTCGCAGCGCCTAACAAAGAAAAGTGAGGACTAAAGAGAACGCTTATAATCCCGTGATCGATGAAATTAATTTGGCAGACATGGTTTAGTTTGCTCACATATTAAATATTATTCGCAGATCTAAACAATATAACAGAATATGAAGTTTTCGACTAATATACATTATTTAAAAATAAGGGTTTAAAATCAAAATAATGTCCAACCAGGCGCCCTAGTCACATCAGACACATTAGCAATGCTATAGTCACTAACTGCAGCATTATAATTTTTTAAAGTAACTGCGGCATTAAACTTTAAAAAAATTACAATGCCGCAACTTATGTCGCGATATTATTTTGATTGTCGCGACCTTCCTTTCCAATCTTTAGTCTTCAAGGCCTGCTAGACACGCTCCTCTTAATACAACGCGACATTTGGTTCAGAATGTCGCAACACTAATACTCAGCGACAATGTCACGGTTGGTCTTAGTCAGATATTGCTTACATTCCCCGCCGAGACTCCTTTTGGATGAATGTCACACAAGTTTGTGGAGGTCGCATGATTCAGCCGGTTGGTCTTCACGCCAGGAAGGATAAGTTTCAATGTCGCTGACATGTCATGGCTTTGTAAATTTTTTTAAGTCAATGCCCCAAATGCTATCGACTTTATTGAACTTTAATTACAATGTCAGATATCAGACATATTATTGTTAAAAAACTAGGATTCTTCTTCTTCTCATTTGTTGTTTATTCCTTTTCTCTCCTCCTCCGTTTCCTCTCCAAATGATTGGTTTTGACCTCCAATACATCGATTCCTTCTCCATGAGTGGCAATCATCTGTTACTAGCTTTACATCTTAATTCTGTGTGTTCCGTTCTTTCTGCTTGCAAACTTTTTATATAGTACATAATAGAGAGTGAAGAAAGACTGTGTTAATTGTTCTTTGTATATTTAAACTATAAATTATAAGAGAGTCTTGTAGGTTAGTATTGATACAACCCAGGAAAATACAAATTATGAATCTAGAAAAAATAAAATGAATCTAACAATATAATAATTTAACTCTCACAAACTCATGGTGTTTAAGAGAAACCATTATGAGTTCGGAAGCCAAAGTTCAAAAGTTCCCAAGAAGTGGCCTGGGTGAAGAAATCAATCTGAACTGGACAAAGAGAAATAGACCGGCGCGAGGTAATCAAGTAGATGATGACGCACGAAGGACAATCCAACCAAGAGATTTAGCACGCTCGGCGGAAGACATCATTATAGAGCAATTTGAATAGCACTTCGATTATCAAAGTGAAGTTTAGCTTCTCATGGGAACAATAACACCAAGATCTCAGAAGAACTAACGTAACTAAATAAGTTCAATAGAGAATGCAAGGTTTCTATATTTTGCTTCATGGTTAGAACGAAAGAATTACTTGATTTGTTTCTCAAGTTTCATAGAGAGTAAGAGAATCACCCGTGAAGAAAACAATATCCCAGAGGTCTACACTAAGGGATCATTACTACTAACTGTGAGATCCGAATATTCCTCAAGAGTTAATGAAGGAATGGGGAAAATTGAAGACCATCAAATATAGTGCCTTAGATATCGGCAATCCTAAGAACACCAGCATAATGAGGAGATCTAAAGTCATGCAACCGACTAACACATGAACTCATAGAAAATATCATACAGTAACGGTAGATAGATTGTAATTCCCAACAAGTCATTTGGAAGAGGTAGCATCAGATATGACTGCCACTAGAACTGAGCAAATAATTATACTCAATAGTGTGTCGATTTCATTTTACTATCGTTGATAATCGGGGCCAGAGTCAGATCAAGTATACTTTAGCCTGAAAGTAAGATAATAAACATCTCTGTAAGAAGAAACTTCTAGACCAAGCAGGCTATTAAGAGGCAGATCTTCATTTCCAATCACCACCAAGAAAGTGCTTTTAGATCCTCGAATACCCCGCATATCATCACCTATACAATCATATCATCGACATACAAGAGGAGAATAGTGAAGCTTAATGGCTTGACCAAAACCATCATGTAAAAGAGCTGTATCAAAAAGAATGCATAAAAAACCAAAGCAAGGTAGGATATTAGAATTTAACTTGCAAACCATGCTTGAGGAGCTTGTTTAAGACCATAAAGTGCTCACCGTAGTCGACATACTCTGTGAGGTTACCTTAAAGGGTGAGAATAACCAGGAGGAAGCTTCATATAGACTTCCTCTAAGAGTTCACCATTAAGAAAGCATTTTTGACATCCATCTGAAAGAGTGTCCATTTACAGCCTAAATGGAAATAAGAGTCCTAACGGAAGAAAGTCGATCCACAGGAGCAAAAGTCTCCTCATAATCAATCTCATACTCCTGAGTAAAACCCATGGCAACAAGGCGAGCCTTGTATCGCTTAACATTGCCATCCGATCAAGTCTTGATCTTATAAACCCATTTATAATCGATAGCAAATTTTCCAGATGGGAGATCAACCGCATCCTATGTTCTGTCTTTATGCACAGATTCAATTCTTTCTTTTTCAGACCCTGTTGCCATAAAGAGTTGTGAGGAAGCTCATGAAAAGCTCTGTAGTCCTGTAGAGAGTAAGAGCAAAAAGCAATGAAAGCCATGGAAGGTGAAAAGGAAGAGAAGTTACCCAATGGGGAACAAGGAAGGCATGAGGGTTAGAAGGGACTAATAGGATTCGGGGCAGATCAGCAAGCATGTCGATATTTTGCATGTAGAAGCTCATCGTGGAGCATGAGAAGGAACACATCAATAATAGAAGGGAAGGGGGGAACTCAAACGTAGAGGTGGGAGACTTAAGAAAAAAGGTCGTGAGGATCGATGAGGAATAAGGAAACATGAAGGAGGTAGTTGGTAAAACATTGTGTTCCCAAAAGACCACATGTCGAGAAACACAAAGACGTTTAAGCAATGGATCATAACACCTATAACCTTTTTACCAATTCCATACCCAAGAAAACAACACAAATGAACGAGACTGTAAGTTTGTTTCTTTCATGATCATGAAGAAAGAACAAATAGATACATCCAAAGACTCTAAGTAAGTCATAAGCAGGAGAAGAATCCAAACAAATGTAACATAAGGAGTTTGATTCCGAACAATGGTAAGGACACCAATTGATGGTGTAAACCGCACAAGAGCAAATTTCCCCCAAAACCGAGAAGGAGTCAAGGGGCACAGTAGTAGCACAAACAACATCAAGAATATGATCGGCTCAAGGCCACCGCCATTTTGCTAAGAAGTGCCCGCACAATATGAATTATGAAACGCGACCAAATTGATGTTGAATGAGGTAAATTCACGGCTTTATATTCGGGCATTATCGATCTAAAATCCATTGCTGAAAATCAGGTTTCCAACTATTTTGGTAAAGTCACAATATATTGATAAAGTTCATAACGATTAAGAGATAAACTGGCATCGGGAAAATCATCCACAAAAATAACAAAGTAACGTGACCCACCCGGAGTAGAAATGGGAGAGGGGCCCCATACATCAGAATGAATAAGATCAAAGGAAGAAAGAGCATGACAAACACTGTTATTAAATGGTAAAACAGTTTGTTTGCCAAATTGACAAGGCATACAATCAAACCTTTATTTGAAACCGAATCCTAACAACCCCTAGAAACTAGTTGTTTAACCCTAGAGATAGATGCATGACCAAGGCAAGAATCCCATAAAGCAAGAGAGGCGCGTTTCATCCCGAGACAAGCAGGCAGAGAGATGAGAGGATCTGCAAATAAAGAAAGATGAGCTCAAACAACCTTCCGACCTTACGAGAGGTCCCAACGATCTGTCCCGTTTGAGAATCCTGCACAACAACACTAGTAGAAGAAAATGTTAAAGAAAATCAAGTTCAAGTGAGTTGCCCGTAACAAAAAGAATATTATGATGGCTTTAGAACTGCAACATCGGAAACAAGACAAGGCTAGTGTAGACATTACCAAGATGAGAGATGTGCATAGGAGAACCATTTGGCAAAGGTATATGGTAGGGAGAAGTAGAAGTGGTAGCGTACAACATCGGAGAAGAAATCATATGATCAAGTAAAGCAGCGTGAATCAAGAAGCCACATAGAGAAGTACCCGATATCGTAGAAGAGTAGTTGTTGGATGCACCGGAAGATAGAAGATGAACCTGACAACTATATCCTTTAGATTCAAGTATAGAGAGAGATGAGGTGACTAGACTTGAATGAATCCATACCGATAATTCGGGATCGGGTCAAAGTCGCAGTTGTTCTGAAGAATACGTTGACGAGTGTAACAAGTTTCAACATAATGACCTTTGTTCTTACAGAAACTGCAGATAAGAAGAGACTTCTTATTGTTATGTCATCTGACATTATTCCCTTTGCCTCAGGGAAACATGTAAGTGAACTCGACAAAGGGAAAACAGGAGGTCATCATAACAGCGACCGGGAGTAGCAAGAACCATGGTCTAGATAGAAATGGGTTCAATCTAAAGATGGGTCTCATTATCAACTAACTTATGAATAGCTTGTGAGACTGTTGGTAAAGGATTCATGGAGAATAAGGATCTAGCGACCAAATTCATCACGGTTTCTCCATTAAAAATTTAAATAAATAGTCCCGTTCACGATGAACATAAACCAATTTGGTGTCAAGATAATTGGGAGAGAACTTGTTCAGCGTAATTAATCGATCCCAAATAGATTTCAGTCAAAGGATATACAAAGGATCCCGCTTCACCGGGTTCCCGACAAATCTCGATAAAGTTCAAGCAGAGCTGTGGTCATGAAAGCACCACCCACCCAAATATACCAAGTAACAAGTAAGTCCCAAACTTCTTTAGCAACATCAATGTTGCCAAACTCATCAACAATGGATGGAATAGATGTATTACTAAACCAAGTGATGATCTAATGATTAGCACTTTCCCAATCCTCAATCCAAATGGCATAGGCGTAATCGCTTCATTCAATTTGTTCGAATAGATCTCACTGAGACATAAAGCCACAACTTGCAGCCTTTGAGATAACTACGCATGGCTTGAGACCACTAGGCAAAATTATCTCCATTAAAAATAACATGAATTGGACGAGAAATCTCATCACCTAGCATATCGAAATTCCGAATTGAAAAACATATAGCAAAATGGAATCGTGACGAAAATAAGTCGAATGCACCGTCACCGGCCAATCTGGCCAATGGATGACGTGGCAAAGTCAACCCGCTGACGGGTGCGCCAAGGCAATGGGCGAATACCTGGGTCGGATTGGGGGCTAACATGGTGTTGACGAAGTTCACATGATGCAAGGTTGAAGTGCACGCCGCGATTTCAAAGTGATCGTGATGGCGCTGCGGATTCGCTTTTCCGTGAGACCCGTCGCACTAATGTGATCGTCTCGACAAGTTCTACCTCCGAGTGGCCTGTAACTTCAATTTTATGCTTGCAAAGGGAGGAAACAAGGATCAACTGTGGTTTTCGCCGGAAAAAAACAAGTTGTACTATGGAAAACGGTGGTGTTCGCCGAGTAGCTATATAGTGGTCAGAATAGACCATGAGAGCAGCTGAAAATCAAAGAAACCTCGCCTCGATACCATGAAGAAAGACTCAGTCTCAGATATTATAAACTATAAATTACAAGTACAAGAGGAGACCTTATATATAGCTATACAAACCCTGGGGAAAATACAAATTACAATCCTAGGAAAATACAAAATAAATCTAACAATATAATAATCTAATCCGATAGATATCCTAGAAAACCATACGTAATCTAGGAAATTATAGTATATAATTATTAATGTTACTAAGTGCAATTCGATTGAATGATGGGTAGGATGGTATGTTGATTCTGCTCTAATACGTTATCTATTTCTATTACTATATATATATAAATAGCTTAGTACAAAAAATTTTCTTTGAATTTTTCATTCTATTATGCCCACTCTCTTATCCATTTATTTACAAGATACACATCATCAAAACGCTTGGTGAATCATCTTTATAAATAATTGTCTTAGAAGAACACGCGTTAACAGAGAGTCAAAGATATAAGAAGAAGCTGTCTGACTTTTTAGCTTCTGCAATCGTTCCCCTTTCCCAAGCCAACAATAGGTTAGACTGAATCTTCTGTTCAATCTTCTTTCTGCTAGCAAAAGAATTTGTTCGTTGTGTGTTTTTTTTGTTGTATCTTTTCTATTATGGAGTTTGCTTTGAATCTGACAATATCAATTCAAGAATAAAAGATAAAATATCGACATATAAGTGCAATATTATTTTAATGTGGTTCGGCCTATTAAAGTAATACGATGAGAGAGAATCTTTCCATTTGAAAATGTTGCCGTATCATAAGTAACAAGCAGAAATTTTGAGAGTTTAATTTAAGCTAAATAGATAAATAATTTTTATTTAATATTAAAATTTATATTTTTATCCTCAGATTTTTAGTAGAATTAATTAAAATATGGTAATATTTTCATTAGGTGAAAAGGTATAAGTTTAATATAATGTATAATCATAAAAAAAAATGAAATTAATAATAGTAGTTTTAAGTTATTATAAAAGGACATGTATGATAAAGTTTATCAGTAATAAGGTTAAGTGAGAAATATTTTTATTTTCATTAAAGATTTACATAATCAAATAAAATTGAAATAAAGAATAAATAAATAGTATAAATGTTATAAAAGCATAAGATAAACAAAAATAATAATAACATATGACCTTGGGAATATATTTAAGGTTATTTTTTTTAATTAAAAAAAAGGTAAAGTTTTAATGTTTTGGTAAAGTAAAATCAAAATTAAAGAAAAAAAAAGAATAAAATAAATTAATAATAAAAGGTTAGCATAAATAGGATGTGGCGTGAAGCCACTTAAAACTTTAAAGTGAAATGAAAAACAAAAATAAAAAGTGAAAGGAGGAGAGGGAAAGCTGCCGACGAGAGGAAGAAAATGGGTCGTGGTTCTTCGGCTAGTTATTTCGGTTGTCAAACGATCTCCGTTTCACGTGAAAATTGAGAAGATGTTCTATTAGACATGGGGAAGATTCGTATGAAGTCGGATTTTATTTCCAACGGTTAGATTTTGCATATCTAAGGTAGGGTGGTTTAACCCTAACTTTTATTATTAGTTTTTATTTTAAATTATAATAAATCATAAATCTTGTTTAAGTGTTAATATATGCTTTGTATTAATTGTTGGATGACTTTTTGAGTTGTTTGGATACTTATGGATTATTTATATATTAAGTAGAATTGGTGTTTTGGGTATTAAATGACCAACTCTCCTAAAAGCTTAAGCTTGTAGGATTTGAGTTTAATATGAATATCATGCTTCAATATTGGGTTTATTTACAATTTGAGAGGAATATGCTGATTTTGGATATTTTATTGTAATATTCGGGGATGAAGTAAATATTGTTAATGTTTCTTTAGTGTTGGGAATTTATTTAATTGAGTAGAAATGATAATATGGGGTTACTCTAGAATTTTACATGGAATATGAAAAAAGCTATTAAGTGGGTTGAGATGTTTAAAATAATCCCTTTATTGCTGGGAACTCATTTGATTTGAATTCATAATGTGGATCATTGAGATTTTGATATATATATATATATATATATATATATATATTGATAAAATGAATAAATCAAAATAAATAAATAAATTATGAGAATTGATGTATTGTATACTCGTAGGAAAAATCGGGGAAGCATTGGGAATTCTTGAGTAGATAGCAATGTTAATATTTAAGAATTTTAAATATATGTGAATATGAAAATGATAAGAATTTGTATACATTGTTTTGAATGTCTCAAGCATAGTGGGAAATGAAATTCTTTTTGAGAAGCTTGAAATATAAAAGTTAAAATAAATAAATAAATAAAATAAAATAAAGGACTATCTCATTGCAAGGATTATTGAAAGTATCTAGACTCAGAATTTGATGAGAATGTATGATGATATTTTTGGTATAGTTTTGTGATGTACAAGGAAATTGTAAACTTTAGTATAAATATTTGAGATGTGAAAAGAACAAAATAAATAAATGATTGTGCAGGTTAAAGGATTTTACTAGTTTGTAATAAATAAATTTATATGAAGGATGAATCATAGTATGTCTTTATTTATATATGATATTTGGAAAGACACACCAAAGGAAACCGTGGTGTAAATTGTTGAGCTTATTTAATATGTTGTGATGCAATTTTGTTATTAAGGACGAATGAATATTAGTAGACGAACATAGTGGGAATGATATATGTATATGAAAATGTATTTTGATGTAATAATTTATATGGAGAAAGAGGATTATTTATGTGAAATGTTATGATTATTGAGTTGTCCTTGAAACGTGGATAAATGATTTGAGTGGTTGTTGGTAACAACACATGCATATATTATATTGGTATAAGAAAGAATGGAAGAATTGAGCTAAAATTCACTATACAGATATTCATATGTTTATTATATTATCCAAGATTGTGGATTAAAATTGGAATATGAATATGAATAAATTATGCGTTGTGTTCAATCACATTCATGATTATTTATAAAGAGATGATTATGCGAAATTGATAAGCCCGAGGAGGGAAAGATGAAAAGAAAAGGAA